>JAJPUD010001832.1:145169-243216 GCA_023553655.1 Myrmecobius fasciatus
CCTATCCTATCCTATCCTATCCTATCCTATCCTATCCTATCCTATCCATCTTATCTTAACTATCTATCTTTCTAATAACTTCTTAACTTTGTTCATGTTGCACCTACACACACACACACACATACACACCCAGTAGAGTGTAAGAATTTTGAGGGCAGGGACTATTTAATTTTTGTGTTGATAGCTTCAAACTTAGCATAGTTTGCATATATGGTTACTGCTATATAGTAGCTTTATAAATCCTTATTTTATTTAATTCAATTCATGGGGTTGAAGAGAAGTACAGGAATGTGGTTCTAGGTTATATTGTTTTCATGGATTTCCATCTTCCTAGTATTGATGAAATACTAGCATCTCCTTATCTCTAGTAAGTCTAATCCTCAACCTCCAGCTGCTCTAGTACATCTTTCTATACAAGGCTATGTATCTGAATTCTTTCCATTTTTTATTTTCATCTTTTCCCCAATTAATCTCCTTCTTTTCTGAAATCTGAACCTCCTGATGCCAGCTCTTTGTTTTAGGTCTCTCGAGATTCTAATACAAAAGCAAGAGTCTCCTTCTTCCTCCTCTTCACCTTTGGCATCATTGGCACTTGACTGAGGATCCTCATCAAGGGCAACTTATTCTATTACAGCAGAATGGTGGCCATGGAAGTCAAAATATACCAAGGAGTGTGTAGCAACTTACTTGCTGAATCAACTAGCCCTGAAAATGGTGAAGACAGTAGACAGTGCCTTGAAACTGGAATAAGGAACATGAGTTTAATTCCAGTCTCAGAGAATTCCTAGTTGTATGAGCCTGGGCAAGTCAGTTAACTCTGAATGTCTGACAAAAGGATCCACTAGATTCCCTGGAGAAGGAAATTGCAAACCATTCCTTATCTTTGCCAAAAAGAAACCACAACACTCCAACAAAATACAAAAGAAAACAAAAATCAATTACACAATACCAAAAAAACCCCAAAACAAAACAAAACAAAAAAACCAAGCCATGGACAGTTGGTCCATGGGGTCATGAAGAGTCAGATAGGACTGATTGACTGAATAATAACAATAACAAAAATTCTATGACCTGCAATTGAAGAAACTGAAGTTCAGACATTTAAATGCATTGTCTAAGGTCACACAGCAAGTTAGTATCCCCTCCATGTTGACCTTGATGGAGGCACTAAGTTTGCACAGCTACTATACTATATACCATCTTATCCCATCTTATCCCATCACTTTGTATCTGCTGGTAAATGTTTAGCAACTGACTCTGTAAAAAAAAAAAAAACAAACAAAAATCCCAATCCCCTAGACAAACAAACAAAAACTACCTGTATGCATGACTCTTTTATTTACTTTATTACATTTTTTCTATTGTTTCTTAAGTCTACCCAATCAATAAAACAACATCTCAAACTCCATTTCATAGCATTTGTTGATTAATGATGTATAAAGGCTCACACTGAAAATTTAGCAATTGTTTTTCGCCAACTGCTAAGGATTGGCTCCAAAATGCTCCTACGATGCATGTTCCCTCATACCACTTCAGCAGGCAGCTAACTGGCATGGTGAATAGAGCTCTGGCCCTGAAGGTAGAAATGCCTGGATTAAGATGATCACTAGCTGGGAAAGTCACTTAATTGAATGAGTCACTTGATTGAGCCTCAGTTTCCAGTTCTAAATCTATGATCCTATGAGTGTCACTTTCCTTATCTGTATTGTGGAGATTGTCATTATTTAGTCATTTCAGCTGCAGTTGACTCTTCATGATCCCATTTGGGGTTTTCTTGGCAAAGATACTGAAATGATTTACCATTTCCTTGTCCAGCTCATTTTACAGATGAGGAAACTGAGCCAAACAGGGTTAAGTGACTTGCCCAGGGTCACACAACTAGAAAATGTCTGAGGTCAGATTTGAACTCAGAAAGGTGACTCTTTCTGACTCCAGGCCTGACACTTTGTCCACTGAATGATTTAGCTACCTCATAATATAGAAATAATAATCCTTATTTTATAGGGCTTTGGGGAAGATTAAATGAAGTAATACATGGAAAGCACTTTATAAACCCTACAGCACTGTATAAATGTGAGCTTATGATAAATGATATATGCTGATAATTGACTTGGAGATATGTACTTAACATCCCAGAATGCTTGGAGGTTGGTGAGGGGTGTGCAGAAAAAAAAATTTGTGCCAGGTGTAATATGTTGCTAGGGAGATAGAGGAAACTTCCTGTGCCAAAGAATGTAGTGTACTGGAAGGAAAGGATGGTGGTCTTCAAATATCTGAATAACTTGAAGGTGGAAGAAGAATTCTCCTGTAGGTAGAAATGGGAGCAAGAGGTGGAAGTCTGGGGGAGACCGATTTCTTAAGGAAAATGGGTTGAGTTGGGGGAGAGTGAATTTCCTGTCAGCAGAGATCTGTAAGCAGAGGCTAACTGAGAACTCTCTGAGTGGGGATTGGACTAGGTCCCTTTTGAGATTCTGTGACTATATTATATGAGAGATGGGAACAGAATGCAACCAGCATCCAGCAAGTAATAAAGAGAAAACCACACCAGGAGTCTGAAGTGATACAAAAGCCTTCAAAGACATTTCAAGGTTGGACTCTTCTCTTTCAGCATCATTTGCCTTTGTAAAGCCTTTCCAAGCAGTGCCCCTGGCTGACCTCCCTGTGATCCTCTTCATGCAGAGGTCTCTGGCAAAGCCCCAGGAGCAGAAGCAGCAGAAACAAACAGCAGCTACAAATTAAAAACAATGGCCCTGTAAGAGAAAACCAAACCTGGGATAAAATCCCGTAAGTGATGTTGCATTATTTGAGAATCACCATAGCCAGCCCTTCTTGTCTTGATCTTCCATCATTCCTATAAATGTGAGGGGGGAGAAGGAGGATGTGCTATACTCAATCAGCACCTTGGCTAACAGCCTGTTTCTGGGAGCATGCAATTGCTCACTCTCCCCCATCTCCCTCAGCCCTTTTCTGTACCCTGAGAAGTGTCATCCTCACATCTTGGAGCCTGGAGAAAAGATAATCACTGTCTGTCCAGACAACGATGCAGCCTTAGTGAACTACCCTCTTTCTCAGTCATCCCATTTTAGCCATTTTTGTCCTCCTCCCCTGCTCTCTCCACATCCTCATCTTCCTACCCCCAGCAAAAATAGGATGTTTCTGCCCTGCCTCCCGTGAGAGAAACTGATTAGCTCTGTTCTTCACCCCCTCATACAAAGAGGCTGTTATTTAAAAAGGGAAGTTGCCTTATTTCCCCCTGAATTAGGATAATGAAATATTTCTTGTAAACCTTGAAATTAAAATGCAGACAACACATGTCCTTCAATTTCTTTTATTGGTCTTCAGAGGTGAATACAGGAAGGCTTGTAAATATGTATCAGGGTATTATTGCAAGTGCTGGAGGTATTAAAACTCCTCTCACAAAGATGCTAAGTGTCGGCTGTCTGATTGTCTCCAAAAGTTCCCTCCCACTCCCCCCACCCTTTCTCACCCCACTTCCATTTCCCGACCCTGGTTACAGTGACTTTGAAACTGGTAAGAAGCATTTTTGAGGTGACATCCAAGCAGCGATGTGGTCTTGAATTTATTATAATGTTATGTCTCTATTACAATATTCGTTATGCATTACCAAGGGCCCACAGCCAGAATTCAGCCCTTAGGGTGCAGTGCCATCTCCTGGAAAGTCAACTGTACATAGTGCCATCTTGCTTCTTCCTGAAACAAAAATAACAACAGAAACCACCCTAGCGTCTGTGGGTACATCTTTAGATCAAAATTCCTTGGGCTCCAAAGCTCTTATCTCTTGGACCCACCAGGTAATGAGGTTCCAGTTTTCCTAAGGAAAAGGAAGGGCTTTGGACACACATCTTAATTAAAAATGAGTAAGTAGGCATGGGAAGCACCATTCGTGCAAGGAGCAGTAATCATCGGTGCCACCTTCTGCTCCCATGGCTGGTAACAGATGCCGCTTACTGTAAATGAGTGGTTGGCACCAGTGGGATACTGCCCTGGGGATTCCTGTAAGAGCCAGGCAACTTTATTTACACCATTAAGGAATGGACTTGGAACTCTGAACAGCAATTCAGGCAGTGCCATGTAACTTGGCATTTGCATGGTATCCTTAAGTGGTGAGTATTTCTTTCAAGGTTACTGTATTATAGGTATTCCCATACAACAAGAGATGCTATCGTGCTTTTAGGGGCTGAGATTTCATCTCTATGTCTTAGTAGATGATTTTCATGTATTGGGACTGGAAACTTTCAAACGTACTGGGTAATTTCCCAGTGATGAGCCTTTCAAAACATAGGTTGATTGGACCGCTAATGATAACCAATTAACAAGTATTTATGAAATGCTTAGTATGTGCTAGTATTGTCCATTTATCAATCTCAAAGTCTTTCTAGGATGTTAAGACTTGACAATGTTTTTGTTTCACTGGCATATTTTCCAACAAAATGCATAAAAAAAATCTCTCTCTGTATGACCCCAAGAAAGAAAGAAAAATAAACAAAGGGAGGAAGAAAGGAAGGAAGGAAGAAAGGAAGAAAAAGGAAGAAAGAAAGAAAGAAAGAAAGAAAGAAAGAAAGAAAGAAAGAAAGAAAGAAAGAAAGAAAGAAAGAAAGAAAGAAAGAAAGAAAGAAAGAAAGAAGGAAGGAAGGAAGGAAAGGAGAAAGGGAGGCAGGGAATAAGGAAGGGAAGGAGGAAGGGAGGGAGGGAGGAAGGAAGGAAGGAAGGAAGGAAAGAAGGAAGGAGGAATCAAGGGTTACTTCCATGATGAGGGATTTGAGGAGAGCTCTGTTAAGAACACTATAGTCAGATAACTTGGATTTCATTAAGTCTAACAAACACTTATTAAGCACCTACTATATATTGGGCACTATGCTAGATACAAGGAATTAATGAAAAAAATGAAACATTCCCCATTCTCGGGGTGCTTAAGTTCTATCAGGAGTACAAACATAAGCAAAGAAAGGGAATATGGTAGTTTGGGAAAGAGGAAACTAGTAATTGAAGGATAAGGGGATCAGAAAGTCTTTGTGTAGAAGGCAATGTTTGTTACTATCTTAAGGAAAGAAAGGATGTATGAGGAAGGAGAACATTTCAGGCATGGGGAAATGGTCTGTGCTAATGCATAGAGATAAGAAATGGACTGCAGAAGAAGAGCAGTGTGAATTCAGGCTCTGCTTTTTGCTACCTGGGCCTGCTTGGAGAAGTAACTTAAAATTTCTAGACCTTAGTTTCCTTATCTATACAATCAGGACATTGAACCAGATAATTTCTAAGATCTCAGGAACACAATCCAATGACTAATGATATTGTCTAGAAGGTATTAGGAAAACTGAAGAACTAAAATGAAACGAAACTATTTTCTTTTAAGTTCATACATATCTTTAGGCAATGTGCATGCACACTTTGGGATAGTTGTATTGTTTCTCTGGTCCTTACAATTGCTATGTTTTCTTGAAATGACACTGAGGTTTATTTAAACAAGAGCTTTATTGAATAGCACTGATTCATTTTTTGATTTTGGCCAGAGGTACAAAATGTGCTTAGGGAGATATCCTACTGGTTGTCATGAGCAAGAATAGAATAATGGATTTCACTACCAACACCTTTTTTAAAGTCTTTCTGAATAAGAAATGAATAAATGAGCTGTATGAAAACAAAGAAGAAAATGTTACATTAACAAAATGGTCTCTATTCATTTAGTAATTCTTTTAGTAAACAATGTATGATTTTAAAATGTAGTTCTCCTAAAATTAAAAAAAACCATAAAATGATATTAATGGACTTCATTGTGTGTCTAGATAAATTGTAATTGGAGTAAAGAGGAAGGATCATAAATGGACAGATCTCTATAAATGGTTTACATTAAGAATCACCTGGTGGATCTCTACCTTTTTCCCTTTCCTTAGGCCTCATCATATACTGAGAACTGCTTCAGTGTCCATTCTTTGAAAAACCTGACTCTGAGGCATTCATCTGGGAAAGCTCTGATAAGACCCAGCATGGCTCTCATTTCAGTCCAGTGCCAGGAAGACAAAGCAGAGGCTGGGGACCTCCCACCTCAGTGCCTGTGATATTTTTCTGGGCTCTGTTATTGTCTTTGCCACAGGGGAGAAAACCCCTGATGAGAATCACAGTGGAAACACTTCTTTAGCAGGCGTCTCAGACAGCACAACCTTGCTCAGTGTTATAATGGTCCACTCAGGGCTGTCCCAGCAGACTTCATTTTCTAATATTGGCAGAGAAATGTAAAAGTCCACAGTTCTAAGTGGAGGCTGAGCTGTGGTGGCTGGGTTTGAAGCACTGCTGATATGTTGGCAGGTCTCACATCGGGAGAGAAATTATTTTCTATCCAAATGGATATATATATATATATATGTGTGTGTGTGTGTGTGTATATATGGATGTATAATGAATATAGTATATGCAATATATAATGAATCCATATGTATACAAACATATATTTTTGTCAATCCTGTCTCCATCTTTTTTGTCAGCTTTTTTAGAGAGAAAGACCGGTCTTCTGTTGTCTGATGCAATATGGTCTCATGGATGTACTTCTGGATCAGAATGCTAAAGTACTACTTATTGCTCGCTTCTCTGCTTAGTTATTGTGTGACTTTGTTCAAGTCACATGGATCCTACCAGGGCTTTTCATTTTGTAAAATGCTTCATATTTACACAGTGCTTTTAATATTTCAAAGAACTTCAACATAAACTATCCCAAGTGGCTTCCATCATTATCATTATTATCATGTTCATCAACTTCATCTTTGTCCTCATCCTTATCATAATAGCTAGCATTAGTAAAACACTAAATTTTTGCAAAGTCCTTTATATGTGTCACATTTGACTTGGCAGATCAATTCCTCATTTAGCGGGTGAAGAAACAAAGAGACACAGAAAGCTTGAGGCTGGGGACTTCTCACCAGAGTGCCTGTGAAATTTATATGGGCTCTGTCATTGTTTTTGTCCCAGGGGAGAAATCCCTATCTTAACTGAGAATACAACCTGTGTCTCCCAGTTAAAAGATTGATTTACTAGACCACATGTCTAACTCATAAAAAAAGAATACAACCCTTCATCAACTTACCGTATTGCTTTTGTTAAGACAATGAAACTAAGTGGTATAGAAATTATTAACTTTCCCCACCAAATTAGCTAACTTTCTTCTTTTCATGAATGCAACCAATTCTTTTAAGTACCCAGACCAAACATCTAACTATCCTCATAGAAAAGGTGATAGATTTGGAATCAGAAAACCTGAATTCAAATCCTTTGTCTCTTTTTTTCTGATTTTTATGACTTGGGTTAGGTAATAGGGCCCAAATCTCTTTGGTCCCAAGTTACCACAATTGTGAAATGGGCTAGGAACACAGATTAGGAACTCTAAGATAATTTCCATCTTTGAATATTTAATTCTTTGCCTCCCAGAGACAACAGCTCCTGAAGCAGACTTGGTGGAAAGCTTCAGCAAAAAAGAAATATTGGGATTTCTTTGAGTTAATTTCATCATTGAATAATTTGTTTAGTGGCTGGTTTATCAGAATCCCAGGTTCCTTGCTTCCCCAATGCTTCAGGTAGATATGACGTGCTCTAGAAGAATATACATAGGGTCAAAATCAATAACTTACTTCTACTCTAGTCAAGAGATGCTATTAGGAAGGCACACAAAACAGATAGAGAAGGGCTATGGATAACCATAATGGCACCACTAGGTAGAGCATCTCTTTCAACTCCTGTAAAGAGCCATCCTTCCTGCTGCCAAATATAACAACGGTCAAGCATTCAAACAACACTGGTGAAATCTTTACATCATCTTTTTTTTTTCCTTGAGCTTGATATTACCAGGTAGTACTTGCCTGATTGCTGCTAACTGCTTTTAGTGTTTTGGCTGACTCTCCCTCTCTCACATTGCCCAAGTCTGATAATTGCTCGATCCCATTGATTCTACCAAGGGAATAACCCTATCAAACTCATTTTCTCCACTTCCACAGACTCCATTCTATTTAACTCCTTATTATCTACTGCCCTCAAGAAGAGAGATCATGCTTTATTTACCTACAGAGCCATTGGGCTGTCCTCATTGTAATAAGGCTGTGAAACCTGGGCAGTCTACCAGAGCCATGCCAGGAAACTGAATCACTTCTTTTTGAATTGTCTTAGGATCTGAAGATCACCTGGCAAGATAAGGTACCAGACACTGAGGTCCTTTCTCAAACTTAACTGCCAAGCCTTCCAATTCTACTGCAGAGAACACAACTCTGTTGGGCTGGCCACATTGTTCAAATGTACTCTAGCCAAAAGGACTATTTTATGGAAAACTCACACAAGGCAAGGTAGCCAGAAAAAGCAATACAAGGACATTTTCAGGTCTCTCTTAAGAACTTTAGAACTGATTGCATGACATTGGAGATACTGGCACAGGAGAGAATCGAATTAGCTCAAAAGAAACATGAGATGAGCAAAGTTAGAGAAACTGCCCCAAATGTTCTTAGGGACTATTTGTGTCCAACCTGTGGAAGAGTATTTCGAGCTCATATTGGTCTGAACAGCCACAGTTGGACACACTGCAACTCGACTCTACATAGTGATGACATTTTGGTCCTCTATGAGAACAAAGGACTTTACTATAATAAATAATCTTATGTATCTAAGAAGTGCTGAGTGAAGACATCTATTGAATTGAGAGTGTGTATTAACTTCTTTAGAATCTAAAGTCCTTGACAGCAGGAACCCTTTAGATTTTTTGTCTTTGTATTCTTTGTACTTAGCAAAGTATCTGGTCCAAAATAGGCATTTATGAGTTTAACTGAATATAAGAAAGGTATTTTAATGCATATCTATTGTTTGTTTCTTCCCGAGCCAAATGAATCTTAAATGTTTTGTAACTTGGGGAGATGCAGCTTGGCTTTTTCCCTCTCCTATATTTTATGCTGTTGTAAAATAACATTGCTTAAGAACACCAGGTGGTCTCCATATTGATTATTCATGTCTTATCTACACAGAAATAAAAAATACATAGAAAATTTAATCTGAGAAATGAATAAACCTACAGCATGTTCATGTGGATATATTTCTTAATCCTCAGTCTTATGGTACTGTGATCCAGCACACTGGTCCTTCTAGCCACACTTGCATAAAAAGAACCATTGGTAGCAGTATTTTTAGGACTGGGCTTTCATGTCAAATATCACGAGCTAATTCAAAAGGAGAGAAGATTAAGCCTTGCCTTTATATATTATTCCATAACATGGCAATGAAAGCCTCCCATGGTCTATCCCTGAACTTTTCCTTTCTCACTGTCTAAATTACACTAGACTGGCCCTCAGGAGATCAGATGGACACTTTTGCAAACTAGCTGTTGAATATAGAAGAAGTCACCTGTTCTTTCTGGCTTTCAATTACCTTACTTATAAAAAGAGGGCTTTTAGTTAGATAACTGATAAGGCTTCTTTTAGCTCTAAAAAATTTAGGACTAAAATTCTACAACCTATCCTTCCAGCCAAGATCAAGTCCCTTTCTCATCCTTTTAATTCACAGGAATCCATCCTTCTTTTAAAGCCCCATAATGTGTTCATTTATTCAATAAGCATTTGTATTCTATACCATTCATTTGGCACTTCCCAATATAGTCAATTTTTTCACATCTACCTTGTCTTCACATAAAAATTTTTATAGCAGTTCTTTTCATGGTAGCAAGGGGATGCCCATAATTTGAGAAATGGCTAAATAAACTGTGGTGTGTGAATGCGATAGAATACTATTGTGCTGTAAGAAATAAAGAAATTCATGACTTTTTAAAAAGACATGGAAAGACATACAAACTGATACAAAGTAAAATGAACAAAACCAGGGAAATAATTTATATAATAACAGCAACATTGTAAAAGCCACTGTTTTAGAAAGATATAGGATCAATGTCATGGCCATTTGTGATTCCAGAGGATCAATGAAGAAACATGCTGTCCATCACAGAGACATGACAGAATTGGGTTGCAGAATGAGACGTAATTTTTTATACAACCAATGAAGGAATTTGTTTTGACTATGTAATTTTGTTAAAAGAAATTTGTTTTTATTTTCTTTTTTAATTGATTGGGATATGAGAGGAAGAGAAATGGATTTCCTTTCTTTTTTTAATTGGGAGGTGGATGGCTGATACAGATGTGAAATATTGCATGAATTTTGAGATGACCTTATTGTATTATTACTTTTACTTACTAGCTTTTCTTTTTTAGAAGAGATTTCCTATGAAGTGGGAGTAATAAGTATTTGTAATGCAAAAAAGTTTTATAAAAGAAAAAATAATTATCTAGATCATAAACTTTTGGAGGACAGACTAGAGGAGTCTGTTGTTCTCTCAAACACTGTTATGCATCAAGTAGACGCTCAATAAATATGACTAGACTGAATGATTTTAAAAGTAATTGACCAAATCAGGTAGAAATTACGTTCTAAACATCAAAACTTCTTTAAAAAACACCTTGAAGACACAGAGATGTATTGGGAATATGTTGCAAAGGAAAACAAATTTAAAATGCTTGACTCTGCTTCTGGCACATCAAATATTCCTGTCCCTGAACAACATACCTGTAATTATTTTATTCTTCTACAAATTGGGTGTGCATTTGCATGGACTTTCTGTCATAACAAGTGAGATTGAGACATATTATGCATCAAAGATATGAGAAAAATAGGATGAATATATGAGAGGATGATACTGTCTTAGGGAATTTTTTTTATCATGGAAATATTTTTTTTAAGTTGCAACCACAACACCTGAGTAACAAAATTAATTAAACACTTTGAGGATCCATGATTTTATTGAAATGACTGCTTCCACCATGGCTGTAGTTTACAAATACTTACTTCGTAGTAAGTAGATGGTCTGTGGGAGTTGTTATTGCCCATAAAAATATCACCACCCAGCTGGCTTTCTGGCAATAAGCCTCTCTTAATTGAGTTAGGTTAGTCCTTGGATAACAGATTAAGGCCATTGTTTCACATTGTTTCACCTTTCCATCTTATTAGCCCCGGTCCAGCCTTGTACTAAGGCAGCATAGTCTTTGGGATTCTATGATTCTCTGCACACCATGAAGCAATTTCCAGGAAGTATATGATGAGAGAGAAAGGTGAACTGGTCACATTATAGGAGGAAGTATAGAGAACACCGAGTTCTTCATTGATATAAATGAATGTTAATAGATACTGCAAACATCCAAGCCCTTATTGCCTCACACTAAGACTATTGCAATAGGCTATTACTTGGTCTCCTTGCCTCAAATCTCTCTCCATTTCCAGTCCATCTTCCACTTAGCTGTGGAATTGTTCTTCCTCAAATACAGGTCTGACCGTGTCACTTTCCCTCTTCACTTAGTTAACTTTATTGACTCCATAATGCTTCAGAATAAAATATAAAACTGCCTGCTTGGCTTGTAAAACCTTCCATAACCTTGCTCCATTTTACCTTTTATATTATCACCTCTTCTCAGTCATTCACTCTGAGAACTTGTGACACTGATCTTTTCATTATCTTGCAGAAAAAAACACTCCATTTCCCAATTGGATGAATTTTCATTGAAATTCTCTCTCCTTTATCTTTGTTTTGGTTTTCATTCCAAGTTTCAATCTGAATCCCATTTCCTGTAAGAAACCTTTCCCAATCTCCCTCAATGTTCCTTCTAAGATCATCTCTTATCTATTCACCCATATATGCATCCATCAATTCATCCATCCATCCATTCATCCATCCATCCATTCATCCATCTATCCATCCATCTATCTATCTATCTATCTATCTATCTATCTATCTATCTATCTATCTATGTCTATCTAACCATTCATCTATCTACCTATTTCTAATTTTACAGAATTGTACACATTATCTCTCCCATTAAACTCTTGTTAGCCCCTCTTACTAAAATGTCAGCTAAGAAATGTGTGACTGGAAAAGGAAATGGGCTTGTCATGTAACTTTAATTCCCAAATAATGTTAAATGACTTAGAGGAAGGCTCCCAGAATAGCTTTGCCTCCTGTTGGTTAGCCCTTCTAACAGGGCTGTCTCTTCACCAGACTCAGTTATTTGGTACTTTACAATCTTTGGTACTAATCCTGGTCACTGAGAAAACCTCTGAATATTCTGACCCTTCAAATCTCACAAAGTCACAACCTCATTAATTCATTCCCCCGATACTCATTCACCTGTGATCAAGAAAGAATAAACACAAAAGAAATAGAAATCATGTGTTCAGCATCACAGAATGTTTGGATGAGATACAGAGTAGCCTCACTAAGGCTAATTTCAGGCAAAATATTTGGAGGAGTCAAATGCAGCCTTTGAGGGAAGGAGTAGGCAATCACCTTCTAGGGTCTCAAACTACCATTATGAATGAGGTTGGAAGATTAAGTACCTTATCACTTGGGCTTGGAACTTCCAAGATAATAGACTTCTCTCTCTCTCTTTGCTTTGTGTTCTGTCTATTCTTCTTTTAAAATGCCATTTACATTCATTCTTTCTTTTCCACTTCTATCCTATTTGACCCTTATAGCCTGTACTAATGTACTAGCTGCCCCGCTGCTTCTAAAATATTCTATATGTTCTTTCACTTTATTATTACTAAAACTTGCTTTCTTTATGATACTTTTGTTACTCAAAAACTTTCAGATATTTGCCAAAAAGATAAAGTTCAAATATATAAACCTTTAAAGCCATCACTGGTTTCAATTATCCATTTGTAGCTTCCTTCGGTGAATCTAAAGCCAAGATACTTTGTACTTCTTTTACCCCATGCTTTTGAATTAGTTTTGTACCAAATAATTAAAAAGAAATGAGACTCTAGCTTTTTAGCCTTGTATAATTATAATAAAGATGATATTTATATGAAAGTTCTAAAAGAGAAAATTTCAGAAAAGCAATAAAAGGAGTCATGGAAAAATTGCACAGGTGGGTTGGGAGATCACTGTGTACCTCTACCTCTCACTGATAAAGCTTCTTTGGGGTTTTATTATTTTAAATGGTTGAATCCTTAGAAGGAAATATAATTTCCATTTCAAGTCGACTAAGAAGAGAATGTACAGTCTTCATTACAACTGAATTTCAAGATAAAAGTAGCTATTACAGTCCCATAAAGTCTTATCTCAGTACCAAATATTTAAAGATTCACAAGCACTTAAACTCCTATTTCATATAATGTCTCCAAAAGAATATTCAATTAGAAATATATATGGTTTTCCAAAGATGTAAAACATATATTTAAAATTCTTCTTTGAAACAAGTTTTCTCATATCTTTGAATGAATCCACTTTGAGACCAGGCAATATCCATATCCATTTGCAAGTCCTACACTATTTGTAGTCAAACAATAACAAAACAATATGCTTCAAGGGTCTAATTGCTCTGTGATGTGGACATTCCAATCATTCTTCTCCTTTGTGATTGTTGATTATGTTCTTCCCTAAATTCTTTATTGAAGACAGGAAGACAAAATCTACTAGTTATTTTGAGAGCCTCCTTTCAGTCTTTTAACATTATTTGGGAACCATCCCCTTTCTTAGTCACACATTTCTTAGATGATATATTTTAGTTCACTTATTTCAAGTAAGTGATCATTGGTAAAATTCTATAATCTATATTTGGCCAAGCCCAATTTGAGTTCTTTGGAGAATATGATACTATAATCCATAGCTAAGAAGCATCAATAAAAAGCACTTATTGATGCTTTTTAGCTATGGGTTATAGTATCATATGTGACCATGGACTTCTTTGGGTGACAATTTCCATATCTGTCAAATGAAGGAATTATATTCAATGCCTTCTAAGGTCTGGTTCTAGGAGCCTGTATAAAATCTAAATCTTGGAGCCTATATAAACCCTTTGTTAAGTATTTACTATTTGAAGATACTAGAAATAGAAATGTAGAGTTTAAACTAAGTCCTTACCTCAAGGAACTTACATTTTACTGAGGAATGGGGCAGGAGTGGAGAATACAACAGATTCATAGATAAATAAATACAAAGTGATTGGACAAGAAGCACTAACAACTGGATCAATCAGGAAAGAACTTGAAGCAGGTGGCATTTGAAAATCGAAAGAAATTGGGAATTTGAAGAGGTGGAAATAAGAATGGCCTGTGTAAAGGTACAGAGATTGGGGGGAGAGGTAGAATGTTGCTTTTGGGGAACAGGAAGTTGGCTGGTTTGGCTATCCTGTGAATGGAGGAATGATGTTTAATAATCCTGGAAAGATAGCCTAGGACCAGATTATAAAGGGCTTTAAATACAGAAGAAATTGCATTTTATCCTATAATCAAGAGGAAGTCTTTGGAGTTTCTTAAGTAGGAGTGTGGTGTGGTTATACATGTATTGCAAAATTATCAGTTTGGAAGCTATGTCAGAGATGGATTGAGAGGAGAAAAAAGGAGGGGTGGGATGGCAAAATCAATTAGGATACTATTGCAATTGCTTTTTGATTATTTAGAAGGGGCAAGATACAAGGGATATTCAGAAAGTAAAATCAAATATGGATGTATGGTTATATCAGTATGGAAGTTTCCTCCACTCATACTAATTGGCTCTGTGTTTGTAATTTATAAGCCTCAATATCTAGAACACTGGGCCCTGACTTCACAAGGGTCACATATCCACTGCATATCACTTGAATCTTTCTGATTCTAAGGATGGTCCTTCTTTCTCTTCGTCCCACTGACTTACAATAATTGCAGGAAGAATAGTGGCATTAAAAATAGTAATAAAAGCAATCACATTAGATCTTTGGGAATCATTTGTATTTGGGGGAAAATTTAGAAGGAAAAGAGCAGTATTAAAAATGTTCACCTTAACCAGGAAATTTTGACAAGTATTTTTTTAGTATCTACTATATACTCAATACTATAATGTACTTGACCAATGTTATCCATCCTCAATTATGAGTTCATATCATCTTTATATGAGTTATAAAAGCAGAATAATAAAATTAGACATCATGGATCTAGAATAAATCTTAGAGGTTAATTTAAATTATATAATTTTGTATTTGAGGAAACCGAGGCAGTAGAGTGAGGGGTTAAGTGACTTGTCTAAAGTCACACAGTTTGTAAGTGTCTGAGATAGACTTGATTCAGGTCTTCCTTATTCCAAATCTAGGATTCTATCCACCATTCCACATGATAATAAATATCAGAATGTGCATTTGAGAGTACTATAAGCTATTAAGGTATTCAAAGAAAAAATTAAATTTGGAAGAAGATTTATACTATTTTAAAAATAATAAAGGCACTGAAGGAATTTCTGATTGAACAATCAGAAAGGAGTAAAATGAAATACTTATTCTTAAATTCTTTGTTGAAAACATTAAAAACAAAAGTTTGGATATCTATGAAAATGGTTAACAGCTAACTGGCTTTTTTTTCTGGCATGGATCTAGCAGTAAATGCATTACATATAGTGAACTTAATTGATAAATACTTGAATGAATGACTGAATACCTCATGTTGTCCTTGAGCAACAAAAGTGAACTTTGACTAAGTTCACACTCAATTCAAGTCTGGATGCTTAAAGGGAGTAGGAAAAGTATAGTTCTGGTAGCTTGAAAATGGCTCATGGACTAGAAAATGCAGGAAAGATGTAAATTTCAAGCCAAAATAAAACAAAGAAATATGGAGACATTTTTATGGGCTCTGAGATAATACATTAAGCAATAACACATTTATGTCTCTCAAGACTGAGTACCAGTGAATTTCTTCCAAAACTGTAACCCTTTAAAGGCCTTCCAGGTTAGAAAATCTGTTTGATTTTAAGTTAGCTAGTTGAGGAAAGGACAGTGCCAAGATTATTCTTCTATTATTTTTATTTTTACAATTGACTATGCTCTTGGATACTAGGGAATACATAGAAAGTAAAAAATTTAAATAAAAAAAAATCCCTCATGTAATTAGTTGAATGAATCTCACTTAGAATACCATAACTCATTATTATTATGTATCCACTGGAGGGACGGAGCAAGAGGAGGTAGCCATGGATCCATTGTCCCTTAGAAGGTTTAGCTAGAAGGCACTTAATGAATTCCCTCATTTAACAGAAGAGGCTCTCTGGCAGGCTGGTGTTTGAACACCTGTGTTTGCAATCCTTTCAAACCACAGTCACAGGCTTGCTTTGGAACTGGGAATTTATCTCTGTAGATACTAGGTGTTCCTACAGTATCGAGAGAGACCAGAATTTTAAGTGAATGGAGACCTTAGACACAAAATTACAGGATGGACTCACAGCTACAGAATGTGTGCCCCTTGGCCACATCTCATCTGCTTTCCCCTTGCATGTGCCTTTGAGTGGTATGTGTTCAGTTCCATTCTTCCTAGGCTGACAGTTCATGAAACTCAAATCATTGTCTCCTAACAATAAGACCATTGTAGTGTCTGCATTTGGATGTAAATATCTATTCACTGATTCATTAAACCCCTCTGCCCCTGACATTTTCTCACATGACCCCTGTCAACCAGGCACAGGGAAATGTAGAGAATGAATAGGAAACTGAAAAGCAACAAAAGAGATAACCAAAATGGGCCTTGTAAATGAGTTCAGTAAGTTAACTTCGAAAATGGATTAACTAAGTGAACATTGGGATGAGTTGAGAATCACCTACTATCACCTTTGTTGGAGGTCCTGCAGAAGACACAAAGAAAAGAGAATTCATGGTCTTTTCTTAACGGGAAGATAAGGCATACTGTCTTTTAACAGTTGATATCTATAGGGTGCTTTATACTTAACAAAGAATTTATTGTATATTATCTCATGTAGTTCAGGAAAAAAAAAAGAAAAAAAAGTATTAAGCACCTATCATTTATAAAGCATCATGAAAATAGACAGATCCAATGCATTCATTGCTTTCAAGAATTTCAGATAATTTGGCAAACTGGCCAAAGGGAAAAAAAAGAAAAGAAAGGAAAAGAAAAGATAAATAATTGTTGGAGGAGCTGAGGGAAAACAGGTACACTAATGCATTGTTGGTGGACATGTTGGTCCAATCATTCTAGGAAACAATGTGGAATAATTTCTCAAAAATCACTAAATTATGAAGGTCCTATCATTCAGAAATAGTACTCCTAGGTCTGTATATCAAGGAAATCATATGAATAATAAAAAGATTGATAAGTGCATAGAAGTTTTTTTTTGTAACAAACTAGAAACTGAAGGAGTTTCCATCTATTGTGGAATGGCTGAAGATATATGGATGTGATAGAACACAACTATGGCATGAGAAATAATGAAACTGGTGGATTCAGAGAAATCTAAAGTAGGCTCAAATGAATCGGTCAAGTCAATAAACATTTATTTATGTATTTGTAAAGAATATTTCCCTCCAATTACATGTTAAAGCAAATTTTGGAAATTTTAAAAAGTACTTAGTTGCAAATTCTATCTCTTTTGCCTTCCCCTACTACCTCCCTGAGATGGTAAACAATGCAATATAGGTTATACACATACAATTGTGTAAAACATTTCCATATTAGTCATTTCATACAAGAAGACTTGCATAACAACAAAAAAGAATGAAATAAAGTGAAAAGCATCATAAATAAGCATTTATTAAGTCCCTATTCTGTGCTAGGTATATATAAAAGAAACATATATATAATCTCCAATATATAATATATGTGTATGTGTATGTGATATGTATATATATGTATTATGTACATATATACATATATATGTATATTTATTTTTTGCTGAGGCAATTGGGGTTAAGTGACTTGTCCAGGGTCACACAGCCAGGAAGTGCTAAGTGTCTGAAATCAGATTTGAATTTCCCAAATCCTTAAGACAAATATTCACAGAGACTTTGCCCCTTGCCTGTGTCTTCTCACTTTACCCCAGGGATGGAAAACCGTTTTTTTTTTCTACCAAACACCATTTGGATATTTACAATATCATTCACGGGTTATACAAAATTATCGACTTAAAAACTCAAACAGTGGGAAGTGGTTGTAGCTAGCTTCCAGCTCATCATTATCTACAGTTGCTTTGGTATGGCCAGACCAAATGATTTTGAGGGCTTTATATAGCATGGAGCCCAGTCATTCCATACTCCTCTTTTATATGTTCTCTCAATAATCTCATTAATTCTCATAATTTCAACTATCACCTCTTTGTAAACAATTCTCATTTTTATATCGCTTTTATGAAGTCTAGACTTGATCCCTGAGTATCTACAGAAGGACTCCAGGATGTCCAAACTCTACATGATCACAATCAAGCTTATTATCTTCCTTCTTAAATAAATACTCTTCTCCCTCTGAATTCACTATTTCTATCAACAAAAATTCAACAATTCAGTTCAACAAATATTAAAAAAAACTCAAGATTTGATCAATTTCTCATTTTTTATCTTTGACTCTTACATGTTCCTTACTTCTAACATCCAACTGATCAACAAGACTTGTTGGTTCTACCTCCTCCGTATTTCTGACACCTGAGATTATGAAGAAAGAATATTTGTTTATACAGTGCCCACTATGCACTGGGCACATGCTAAGTGCTTTACAAATATGATCTTATTTGATCTGTCTCCTTATCTATTTCCATGACTATCCTGCTAGTACATACCCTCATTTTCACCTTTCTGAACAATTCCACTAAGCTCTTAGCAGATATGGCCGCTTTCACTCTCATTTACTTCCAAGCTTTTGTCCTAGACCTTCCAATTCTGCTGTAGATCTGAATTCAAAATATAGCCTCAGACCCTTAGTAGACATTACCCAAGACAATGGGGGAAAGTTCAAGAAGTGTTGTCCAGAACAAGGCTATCACTGACCTTCTTGGAAGCCTCATGTTCAGTGCAGTATCTGACATATAATAAGGGTTTACTTAATAAATGCCTTGTGATTGATTGACTGAACCAAGGTCATCACTATCCAAGCACTTTGGAGGATACTATGCCTTTAGAACTTCCCAGGGACATTAGAAAATAGGAAAACACCAATGCAGGGGGACGCTCTCTGGATGTGTACTTCTCTGCTATGCAGAAGTCTCAAATGTCTCTCCTTTTCTTCCTCTTGACAATAGTCATTTCTGCATGAGGAGGACCATTTACAAAAAACTAACCCAGAAGCCCCAAATTTCTTTTTGTTTCTTTTCATGTAGCTGGTGCTGTTATTGGCAGCAGTTGCTGCCTTCCTATTTCACAGATTAATTGCTTTGTCTTGCTGATGGTGATAATAGCATCCTTCCTACCCCTGCCAAATAATCTTTCTCATACATTGATTTGGCTATGCCATTCCTTTGCTCAGAAATCTTCAATGGATCACTGTTACTGACAATGATCAAGTCCTTTTGCTTGGCGTTAGATGCCCTCTACAATCCAGTGCCATTGTACTTCGCAGTGTTATCTCACACAAGTTTTTATTTTCCATATATTTTTGGTAGCAGCCAAACTGTTGTTTAAATAGGCCCTAGAATTTTCAATTTATACATCCTGGCTCACATGGCTATTTTGCCCGGAAAAGCCTCCATCTCTCCTACACTTATTGAATTGCTAAACAGCTTTTAAAACCCAATTCTAATACCACTTTCAGGACAGGCTGGGCCTGGAGTCAGGAAAAACTGAGTTCAAATCTAAAGTTAGACACTAGTAGTTGCGTGATCCTGGGCAAGTCACTTAACCCTATTTGCCTTAGTTTTCTTATTTACGAAATGAACTGGAGAAGGAAAGGCAAAGCGCTCCAGTATCTTTGCTAAGAAAAGCCCAGATGGGGTCATGAAATCACCACACAAAACTGCAACAATTGACCATCACCATCAGTTTCACCATGGGGTTTATTTACTTTGATCTTTCCAGTCTGCAACAATCATTTCATCCCTTGAAGCCCATAAAGCAGCTTGTTTTGCAGCCCTCCAATTTTTGTCTTGTAATATCACACATGTATCATAGCCCTCTCTCACATCATGGGTTCCATGAAGACAGAGACTAGCTCTTGTCTATATGTTGTCTTTCCCTCAGAATCTGGCTTACTTATTTAAAGAAAGTAAGTATTTAATCAGTAGCTATTAATTTAGATTATATCTAGTAGAAAGGAAACATGGCATTTTCCTTCTGCTGATTAACCCCAATTTTTCCTGCATATATTGTTTTTTATAGAATTGTTTAAATATTGGCTTCCCTTTTAGACTGTGAGTTTCTTCATACCAGGGATAGTTTTTGCTTTTGTTGTTTTGTTTTGTTTTGTTTTGCCCTCTTTGCATGAATGCTGATTGGTGTAATACAAGGCACATAGTAGGTATTTAACAAATGCTTGTTGACTGATGACTGAACATAAAAATTTCTGATGCAAAAGAGAGTGAGTCAAGTGCCTAGGATTGGTGCAGGCAATGCTCAGTGAATAATCTAAGCATGAAAAATAATCAACTTTAGGTGTAGGCTTTGGGGGAAGCTTCATGGAAGAGCTAATGTCTGAATTGGGTCTTGAAGGAAGAGAGATGCTTCAATAGCTAGAGATGGGAAATGGAGCGATCAATTCCAAATTTAGGGAACTACATGATTGCCTGATTAGAATGGCATAAGAATGGAAAAATTGATCAGAACCTGATTATAGAAAGCCTTGAATACTAAAATCTGTAATTTCTGACTTAGTCATGATTGTTTTGTTGTTCAGATGTTTTCCAGTCATATTCAACTTTTAGTGACTCCTTTTGGGGTTTTCTTGGCAAAGATATTGGGGTACTTTGCCATTTCCTTCTCCAGCTCATTTGACAGATAAGGAAACTGAGGCAAACAGGGTTAAGTGACTTCCCTAAGTTAATATAACCTAGGCCAGATTTGTCTTCTTGACTCCAGGGCCAGCATTCTATTCTCAGTGCTACTTAGCTGCCTAGTTTATTCATTAGGTAATGTGACAGAGTGAGAAAGGTATTAACTGGGCAGCCAGAGGAATTGAGTTGAAATTCCTTCTCTCATGATCATTATACATGTGACCTTTGGCAGATCACTTTTCTGAATATTGAATGGTCTCAGAATTATCCTCAATAAAGATGAGTTAAAAGAACCATAGATATTTAGTCTGGAGATGAGACTTGGTAATAATAATAATAATTATATATATATATATATATATATAGTGCTTGCTATGTCAGACACTATGTTCATTAAGTGCTTTATAATTATGATCCTCACAACAACCCTAGCAGGCAGGTGCTATTATTATCCATTTTACAGAGGAGGAAATAGAGGCAAACAAGTTAAGTGACTTGCTTAGAGTTACATAGTAAATTTCTAAGGCTGGATTTGAACCCAGCTCCAGATCCTGCGTTCTATCCACTATACCATCCAGCTGTCATTTAGGAACATTGTAGCTGTCTTCAAGTATTTAAAGGGATAGAGGAAGAAGCATTTGACCCTCAAAGACAGAGATAAGAGAAATGGATGGAAGTTGACAAAAGGCAGATTTTTGACTTGATACAAAAAAAAAAAACCACATCCTATGACTACTGCAATTGTCCCCTTAAGGAGGTGAGTGGGTAGTTCTTCCTCCTTATAGGTCTTCAAGCAAAGGCTGAGTGATCCTTCATCTACAATGTCATAGAAGGGATTCTTAATCAACTGGATTTGGGATTGTATGATCTTTAAAACCTCTTCCAAGTCTGTGGTTCTTTAGGTGGATTGTGAGGAAGTAGAGGCAGGAAATTTTATTTTCCAGAAGTTTAGCAGGAAAGGGGAGAAAAATAATAGCTTGACTGGGAAATTCTGTCTGAATTTTCTTATGATTAAAAAATTCTATCTAAGTATGTTTTAGATTAAGAGAAAGGAGTTATTAGAAGGGATATTCTGAAGACACACGAGAGAGAGGGGATGATTGATAGAGTAAAGAAATGGAGGAGACAGGAGGTGATGGGAACAAGGCTACAGATGGTAGCATTAGCCTTGGCAAGCAGGAGGGCCACCTTTGCCTCTCACACTAGAGAGAAGGAGGAGAGAATGGGTGATGACATTGAGATTATAAGCATGGAGACAGAGTTAGGGGAGTTTGATAGTCACACTTCTCTAAGTAGGAAAAGAAGTCATTGTTTGTAGTGGGTTGAAAGAAGGACAGAGTAGGCAATAAGAAGTTTTAAATAGCTAAGGTAGGGAATCAGAGGAAGAACCAATGTTGTTATTCAGTCATTTTATTGTCTGATTTTTCATTTGGTATTTTCTTAGCAAAGATATGGAATGATTTGCCTTTTCATTCTCCAGCTCATTTTATTATTTTTTTTTTAATTTTGTTGAGACAATTGAGGTTAAGTGATTTGCCCAGGGTCACACAGCTAGGAAATATTAAGTGTCTGAGACCAAATTTGAACTCAGGTCCTCCTGAATTCAGGGCTGGTGCTCTCTCCACTGTGCCACCTGGCTCCCCCCGGCTTATTTTATAGATGAGGAATTGAGGCAAACAGGGTTAAGTGATTTGCACTGGCTCACACATCTAGGAAGTGAATCTCTAAGACCAGATTTTAATTCAGGAAGAGGAGTCTTCCTGATTCCAATTCTACAGCTTTATTTGCTGTGCCACCTAACTATCCTGAAAGGACCAATAAAGATTATTAATTAATAATATCTCATATTTATATGGCACTTTAAGTTTTGCAAAGTGCTTTATATATGTGGTGGGAAAGAAAAAAGACTGTAGCATGATAACAATAACTATAATAACTAGCATTTATTTAGCACCTTAAAGTTTGTAAAGTCTTTTACAGGTTATCTCATTTGATCCTCATATAAACCCTATAGGGTGAGTACTATTTTTATCCCCTTTTTACATGTGTAGAAACTGAGAAGCTTGTAAATGTCTAAGGTAGAATTTGAACAAAGGTCTTCCTGGCTCTAACTGAATCCAGTTCTCTATCCATCACCTACCTAGGGTGTCTATGTAACATTGAGGGGTAGCTGAAGGTAATTGTATACATTTATAGTAGATCCAATGATCATGGTTGTGTTATTCACTCTGGTAACATTTGAGTAATCTGAAGTAGGAATGGGGACATGATTAATGGTTAACAGGGCAGGAATTACAGAAGATGTAAGGATCAAAGAATCCAAGGATGGAGGAAAGAACATATAAATGATTGACCATTTCAGCAGTGGGAAAGGAAAGAGATAAACATGCATAGAGTTGATGGATTTGAAAAATATAAAAGAATCTGTGGGATAAATTATCTTCATTCTTGAATAAAGGTCAAGGTGAAAATTAAGGAATTGTATTGGAAAGTTAAGGGAGGAAGAGATGGAAAGACAAATATTTGGGAGAGGGGGATGTTTCTGAGTTCAAGCTCTTTGAAATGGTGAATAATGGAGATATTTAGGTTTTAATAACCTATGCAATTGCTAAAATATAGTGGACTTGTGCTTAAAGGAATTGAAGAATTCATCAAATCTTAATTCCAAACTCTAGTATCATTATCCCCAATGAAGATTCAAATCTTCCAGAAAGATAGCAAGAGAATAGGAATAGAAGGCTAGGAAGAGGTGGATTGGAGGAGCAGCCCATGAGTTTATGCCTAAATCATGGAGAATTATGGAGAAGAGGAAGTTGGTAGAAGATAATGACCATGCTCAAAAGAGATAAACAGGTTATAATACAGGGAAAACTGAACCTCCAGTCAAGCAAATGTGACTTTCAATCCTACCTCACAAAAGTACTAGGTGTGTGATCATTGGCAAGTTATTTGACCCCTTTAAGCCTCAGTTTCCCTAGATGTAAAATAGATTTTAAAATAACTCAAACAAATGAGATAAGGATAATTAAGAGAGATCAAGAATGTCAAGAACACAAACTTTAAATTGCTATATAAATAGGAACTATAATTATTGAATAATTATTCTTTAGTTATATCTCAAGTACCTTAGGAAAAAAAAGATGTGCTAAGTGGGAGTTGCAGAGTATAAATTGGGAAGTGATAGCATAAAGCTGGGATTATAGAATCATAGATAAAGAGCTGGATGGGTCCTCACAGACCATCTAATCCAACTTATTTTATAAAATAAGAAACTGAAGCCCAAGAAAATTAAGTGACTCATGAAAGATTACACAGACAACAACTAGTTATCAGAAGTGGGATCTGAGTCCAGTTATGTATATACTGACATTACCTCCAGGTTATGAATTGGAGATAGTTTTGGAATGGGTCCTATGCCTAAGTAAGTAAGGACATATGGATGAGAAGGATTGGGGGAATCCATGGATGTATTCATTAAAAAGCAAGCCAAGATAGCGGGTGGCGAATTTGTAGATACATTTAGAAATTGGGGCAATGGTGCTTCAAGTAAGTAGTCTAGACCCCTCCAAATGCAAGACCCCTCATGATTTTGTGGAACCTGTGGAAAAAGCAATGGATCCTTATCAGTGCAGATGAGGAAAGGAAGAAATTATAATTTATAATTTCAAAATAAATATCCAAAACAATCATTGCATCTGTTTGTAAGTTTAGAAGTCTTTGGAGACTAGGATGTTCTGTGCACTGTTTCCACCAAGTTCAGTCAGCTGTGCTGTATGAGGATGCTGTCTTCCCTACTGCAAAGATCTGATCCTCACAGCAGTCCTGTGGGTGTGGTGAGGGTTATTAATACCCATTTCACAGCTAAGGAAACTGAAGTTCAGTCATTTACCTGCATATAATAGGTATTTAATAAGTGCTTGTTGGTTATCTGAGGTCACATAATAAATATCAGAATCAAAATGGAAACCCTGCTTATATAGAAACACACATTATAGAGATATACCATTCACAGCCCACTGCAATAAGCTCAGATATAACCTATCTTAAAAATCCAAATCTAAATAAAAAGTAAGTGGGAAGTCTGAACATTACTGGCATAAATCGTCACTGACCACACTATCAGGAGATTCTGGTTCGCAGATCTGAGAGGCACATTGTTATTTACCATGGAAAGAACAGGCCATTTTTAGCTCTGAAAACTCCCGGTGCATTGATGAGGGCCTCTGTTGATATTTTCCCTGTGGTGTTTGACATTCCTTGTGAAGGGGCTGGTGGATGTGTGATTGACAGATGCAGAAACCTGCTATTATTGGACGGTAGAAAGAAAGGAAGCCCAGGGAACATTACTTGGTTTGGAGAAAATGTTTGCTGAAAATGTGTGTTGGGATGGGGGAGGACCACATCAGGTTGGCAGTGCCCATGGTGTTTGGGCTTCCTCTCCCTACTCAAGCATGTTTATCATGGTGAGAGGTGTGTATGTGTGTTTGTGAGTGTGTGTGACACTGAGAGTTTGTGTGCATTGGGTTGTCTATGTGTGTTTGTGTGTGTTTGTGAGTGTGTGTGAGTGTGTGTGTGGGTACCTATATGTCAATCTGTGCCAGTGTGGATATGTTAGGTTGTGTGAGTCCATGTCAGTACCTGTGTGTACATGGGTGAGTTTGTATGTACAGATGTCTCTGGGTGTGTCCTTGTGAATTTACCTAAGGCACGGGGATATCCCTGGGGAGGGGGTAAGTGTTTGGGCATATGTGTGTATTTGGGGGAGGGGGAAATTCCCAGCCTGTTCTAGGTTAATGCCCCCAATTGTGCACATCAGCAATGGGAAGACAAGCCATGAGAGCTACGGTCAGACAATGACCTATCCAAGCTATTCAAGCTCAGTTGACTTTTAGTTCCACCCTGGAGAAGGATGCTAGCCTGAGGATATAAGTGAAATCTCTGCTTACTCAGAACAATCATTATAAACCATTAGCAGTCATTTTCTTTGGCAATGATTAATCTCAGGGTATCCGGGATCTCTTCAATATAAAAGCAAAAAACCATTAAGCTTCATTTTGCTCTTAGGTGGAAGAAACCTCTTATAATCTTTGGGTTCTTTCTTGGAGAACTGACCATATATTGTCTTGTGGGGTTTAAAGTTTTGTCTGTGTTTGAGTACATGTATCCTGGTCTGGACCCGGACACCATTATCTAGAGAGAGTCTTAACAGTCCCATCAGGAAGGCTCCTGACAGGATTCTGAGGATGGGTTGGGCAACTATCATAGCATAGGGATCTTTGGAGCTACCTGAAGCAAGCTGGCCAAGGAAAGGCAGTGGGGTATCATGGATGGAGAAGCATACATAGAAACAGAAAGCTCTTTGTGAGGAGGGATCGTTTCATTCTTTGTCCTTGTCATCCCAGTGTTTAGTACAGCCAGGCTTATCAGGGATGCTTAATAAATGCTTTTTAGTTGGTTGATCAAATGAGATAAGGTTTGCAATGTCAACCCTAAAGTAAGATGAGGAAAAAGGATTAGAGCTATGATTTAATTGGTATAAGGAAACCTCAGAGGAGGAAATTCATCTATCAATGCAGATCAGCACCTTTTCTCAGATTATAGTCTCTGAGATCTGTGTGGACCGCTGGGATGTTAAATGACTTATCTAGGGTCACATAATCAGTGAGTTGGATTTGAACTCATAATTTTCTTACTTGAGATCAATCATCTATATATTATGTCATATTTCCTCTCCATAACTTTAAGTGCTATGTAAAAATTAATTATGATGATAAGGAGGAGGAAGAGTGAAAGAAAGAAGAAGAAAGAAGAAAAAGAAGAAGGAAGAAGAAGAAAGAAGAAAAAGAAGAAGAGGAAGAGGAAGAGGAGAGAAGGAAGTTTATTACCCTAATTCTAGTCTAATATTTAATTGACATACTATACCTGCTCCACTAGTTGTAGGTCAGGATGGTTAACTCAGATATTAGTAAAAACCATGTTCAGGCAAATAGGGTTCCAATATTCATTTCACTTCCCTTAATCAACTTGGCATCAATCAATCCAGGGAATGCTTATAGGGCACAAAATCCTACCTTATAGACTCTAATTAAATTCTGGAGAAAATGGTCACATGGCTTCTTGTCTTGAAGCAAGAATCAGTGGAACCCAAGGATATTACTTTAAAACTGATTTTCACGGTTGTCAAGATATATCTAGTAATTGCCAAGATGTCCATCATGCCATATTAATAGCATGATGGATGTATTTGAATATTTGAAACATTATAATTTTTAAAATCCTTTCTACAAGTATAATGTTTGAAATATAAATTTTTATATTTGAAATCTTTTGTACAAGTATAATATTTGAAATATATAATTTGAAATTATTATTTTTAAATCCTTTGTACAAGTGTCAGTTTTGCAGATGCATGTAAGCTAAGTAGGAGCTTCTAGAAATTGTAAAATGTGTTAGAAATGGAAAATTACTTTGAGGCCTTGAGACATGTCAAAACAACAGTTTTGGGCTACAGCAGGTAGCATGGGCATCATCCCTGACTCTATTCCTAAAGAAAGGATGGGTGATTTGCCTGCCTTGGCAGTACCATCTGGGAGGTGGGCTTCTGCTGGTCTGGATGGCAGATTGGGGTAAATGTGTCATTCCCTATCCAACTCCCACTCTCCAAATGACTTTGTATACAGTTTGTATTGACTTCCATGCATGTGATGTTTTCTACTAAGACTTTAAGATTCTCCTCAGAATCACATAACAATTTTGCCTTTTTTCTTTGTTCTTTAGTATCTGGGATATAGCAGGTGCTTAATAACAGGTGCACAATATGGACTCCGCATTTTTCTTCTCTAGAGCTGTTTGGTTTGGACTCCATGGAACATGGTGCTCTGAGGAAGAGTGGTCCCTCATGGTGCTCCCCATACCCTTTCCAGCTTTCTTTTTTGTGTGATCTTCCACCATTAGATTGTAAACTCCTCAAGGGTGGGCACTGTCTTTCTTTTTCTTATTTGTACTTTGGGATTGTGTGGCACTTAATAGGAACTTCTCAAATGTTTATTATGTTAAATTGAATTGCTTAATAATTATTTGTCAAATGAATTTTTTACAGAGACTGGTACTTACAGAAAGCTTTCTGTCTGGAAGGAAAATTAGATGATGATAAAAATAGATAAGATCTATAATTTGAGAGTTGAATCTGACTACAAGCCCAACACTATATATACATGCTCCTTTGCTTTTAAGAACAATTAGTTTCCCTCCCAAACAAATCCAAAACATTGTCCTATGGAGAGTGAGTTTAGCCGGAAAGGTACAGTTAGCCTTTCCACATTGTAGGGATTAGGAGTATAGCTCCCCTGTTATCTGGCCCTCACTTCCTACAAGAGAAGAAATCTGTATTACTGTGATATTAAAAGATAAAATATGTTGATATTATATAATACTGTCTATGTATTTTATGCATTTCTGAGTTTCTAAACATTTTCTGTATCATCTTCTAGACTTCCCTTGTCTGCAACTTCCACAAAACCCTCTCCAAATTCCCTTTTTATTTCTTATGCCAACCCGCAATATATCAAAACCTTAATGGGCAAAGGTGCAACTTGGAAGGAACAGTGGTACTTTGCTTTCAATAAAGTTTTTAGGGTGATCATTCAATCAGTATCAGAAACTGCCATAGTATAAGGAGTCCCAGTCCCAACCTAAGAAGACTGGACTCTAGACCCAGTTCTGCTAATATTCATTCACAAATTGTTAGAACTGGAAGGGAACCACAAGGATCCTTATTTTACCTTTAAAGCTCATTACAAATGTGGAATCTTTAAAAAGAGTACACATTGAATTTAAACTTTAAGAAGGGCTTTCTTTACAATCCCTCAGTGGGGCAAGTGGCATATAGAGGGTGGACTGGATGAGAAGCAGAGTGGTAAAAAGTGTACTAAAAAGTTTGGACTCTGATATTAGCCGTGTGACTAAGGGCATTTAATCTTTTCAGGTCTTAGTTTCCTCACTTGTAAAGTCAGGCAGTTAGACTACGATTTTTTGACCTCCAGTGCCATATTTTTGCCTTTGGGCTCTATCATTGTTATGAGCTTATGTAAAACTTTGGCAACTAGGAGCGGGGATAGAACACTAGACAGAAAGACCTGAGTTCAAATCCAACCTCAGACACTTATTAGCTGTGTGACCTTATTTGCCTCAGTTATCCCATCTGTAAAATGAGCTGGAGAAGGAAATGGCAAACCACTCCAATATCTTTGCCAAGAAATCCCCAAGTGAGGTCACAGACAGTCAGACATGACTGAAATGACGGAACAACAAAATGTAAGGGTCACCAGGCCCATTAGCACAACTACCAAGAAGGCAAAGGAGAAATAGAAGAATCAGATATCCAGGGCATTTTCAAGAGCTACTGTTGATATCTCAGTGAAAGGACACTACAAAATAGCCTTCAGGGAAACAAAAGAAGACAGATATTTGGAAATATATTGATTGCTTATTATTGGACCATGATAATATAATAAAAATGTCAGTGTTGTCAAACTTAATTTACAGATTCAGTGCTATACTAAGTAGCCAAAGGATTAACTTTATAGAAATAGAGGAAAGGATTACAAAATTCATCTAGAAGAACAAAAGGTCAAGAATCTCAAGGGAAATCATGAAAAAAGTAGGAGGGAAGAGCTCATGGTAGTTCCAGATGTCAAACTGTACTACAAAAAAAAATTAGCCATCAATTATAAGTAAAAAATAAACAGATCAATGAAACAGATTAAGTATTCATGACCTAGAAGCAACAACACAGTAGCATAGTTCTCAATAAATGCAAAGATATTGACTTCGGGGTAAGAATTCACTACTTAAACTGCTGGGAATATTGGGAAGTAATTTGGGAGAAATTAGGTTTAAACCAACATCTCTTACCATATGGCACAATAAATTCTCGATGGATGCCTGACCTGAATATAAATGGCCATATCATAAACAAATTAGAAGGGAAGGGAAAGAGATACATTTCCCAATTATGGATGGTGAGAGAATAAATAAGGTCATAAAAGATCAGAGGGATGACTTTGACTACATAAAATATTTTGAAAGGTTTTTATACCAACAAAAATGAATGCAGTTAAAATTGAAAAGGAAAAAGTGAACCAGGAAAAATCTTTGCAGTAAGTTCCTCTGATGAAGGTATGATATCAAAGATAGGTAATTTTATCAGTTTCCTATATAAAAGCAGAGGCATTCTTCAATACCTAAATGGTCAAAGGATATTAAGAAGCAGTTCTGGGGCAAGAACTCACTATTTGACAAAAACTGCTGGGAAAATTGAAAAGCACTCTGGCAGAAAGCCGGCATAAACCAACATATCACTTCATATACCTAGATAAGGTCAAAACTGATACATGATTTGGGTATAAAGAAGGATAGCTTAAGCAATTTAGGGGAGCATGGAAAATTTTAATCTGTTGAATGACTATCTCTTGTTTGTTCATAAATTCTTCCCTTATTCATAGATTCAATAGATTAAAGGCAATTCAATAAATCAAGGGGAACAAAATTGATTATTTTGATTATACTTAAATTTAAAATGTTTTTCACAAACAAAACTAATAATAATGCAGCCAAATTAAAACAACTATGAGGTATGAATTTATTAGCCTGGCTATCATAAAAGAAAGCTAAAATTTCTGGAGGGAATGTGGAAAAACAGAAACTAATTCACTGTAGGTGAAGTCATTAACTGATACAATCATTCTGGAGAACAATTTGGAACTATGACCAAAGGACCATAAAACTGTGTATACTCTCTGACCTAACAATCCAAAGAAATCAAAGTATAGGGAAAAGACCCTATATGTAAAAAAATATTTATAGCATCTCTTTTTTGTGTGTGTGTTGGCAATCAACTGGAAATTGAGTGAGTGCCTATCAAGTGAGGGACAGATAAACTAGTTGTAGTATATGATTATGATAGATTACTACTATAATATTAAAACCTAAGAAATTTTATATGAACTGATACAAAATGAACCAGGAGAGTAGCATACAATATAACAGCAACACTGTAAAGATGATCAAGGCTGAATATAATGATCTAAAACAATTCCAAAGGATTCATGATGAAAATTGTTATTCATATCCAGGGAGAGAACTATTGAACTCTGGGTGCATATTGAAACTATTGTTTTTCACTCTCTTTATTTTCCTATTTTTTTTTTAAACAACATGGTTAATATGAAAGTGTGTCTTGCTTAACTTCACATGCATAATGGGTTTCATATTGCTGCCCTTCTTAATAGGTTAAGGAAAGTATGGAATGAGAGAATTTGGGGCTCAAATTTTTAAAAAAATGAAAAATAAATATAAACAAATAAATAAAGAATGAGAAAAATAAGGCAATTCTCAAAAGGAGAAAGATAAGTTATCAACAACTATATGAAAAAATGCTCCAAATCACTAATTAGAAAAATACAAAGTAAAATAAATCTAAGATTCTTCTACCTTATATCCACTATAGCAAGGATGAAAAAAAGAAAAATGACAATTGCTGGAGGAGCTAGAGAGGACAGACATACTATTGTCCTCCTTACTGGTAGAACTGTCAAGTGGCCTAGTCATTCTAAAAAGTCATGAAACTGAAGACACTTTGACCTGGAAATACCACTACTAGAATTTATTCCAAAGGAATCAGTATCAGAGAAAAAGGACTCGTGTACAAAAATATTTATAACAGCATTTTTCATCATCAAAAAGAATTGGGAGGGAAGGAGGAATGATTGCCCATAAATTAAGAAATGACTGAATAAATTATAGTATAAAAATGTATTTGAATATCATTGTGCTCTAAGAAATGATGAAAGATGTGCTTTTCTGAGGAACTTGGTAAGATTTACATAAATTCATTCATTCTCTATCTGAGAACTAGAACAACTTATACAATGACTACAGTACTGTAAAAGACACTACTTTGAAATGCTTAAGAACCCTGATCAAAGCAATGATCAAAGACAAATCCAGAAGACTGATGCTAAAGCATGCTTCACACCTCTTTGAACTAAAGTGATGGAATATGTGACAAATGAGACATACATTTTTCAGAAACAATATATAAGTTTTGGGGGATTTTTTTTTGCTTGACCTTCCTCATTTATTACAAGAGAAGACTTTAATTATTTTGAGTGACAGAGCTGTGGTAGGAATATGGGGGCATAGGTGAGTTACTGATAGTGATGCAAGAAAAAAAAAAGAAATAACTATCAATGAAACATTTAAAATATACAAAAGAGAAGAAAATTGAGAGGAGAACATAGACAAGTCACTTAGTACTATTATGTCAAACTTTACAGTTCTAAAAACAAATGGTGTGTAATAGAGATTCATGCTTTCCTCTAAGCTCTTTTTTCTGTTCTTTGGATTGGAAATGTTCCTATTTGATGAAGCTTGGCAAGTTCATAATAAAAAGAAAAAGTATATTTAGACTCATTTAGAGACTCAATTCTGACATGGGAATTGCAGGTATTTTAGTCCATGAAGCAGACTTATGGGCAGTTTGATGTAGTGAATAGAACTCTGTAACTGGAATCAAGGGGACTCATCTTTTTTTTTTTTTAATATAAACCTGATCTTAGACACTTACAAGCTGTGTGACCCTGGGCAAGTCATTTAACCCTGTTTGCCTCCATTTCCTCATCTGTCAAATGAGCTGGAGAAGGAAATGGCAAATCTCTCCAATAAATTTGTCAAGAAAACCCCAAATGCAGTCATAAATAATTAGATAAGACTGGAAATAGCTGAACTACTACTGACATAGTCTGACCTTTTCAGTCATCCAGGTTGGTATCATCTTCCCATCCTAACTCCTTCGCCCTATGTATGTAATCAGTTGTTATATCTTGCTGTTTCTTTCTTTGTGTCTCTCCCATCTGGCCCATACTCTATAATAGGTATCACCTTAGTACAAGCTTTCATCACCTTTTGCTTGGATTATTACAATAGCCTCCTAATTGGTCTGTCTGCCTTAAGTCTCTCATCAATCCAGTTCATCCTTTACTCTGCTGCCAAAGTAATTTTCCTTAAGCACTGAACTCTCCATGTGCCTCCCCGACTCAATCAACTCTAGTGGTTTCTTATTGCCTTGAGAAAAAAATATGAACTCTTCTGTTTAACTTTTAAAACCCTACAGAACCTGGCCCCAATCTATCTTCCTAGTCTCACTAGACATTACTCCCTTTCATATATTCTGCAATCCAGGCAAACTGGTCCTCTCTCTAGTCTCCACACATAATAGTCTTTGTACTTGTGCAGTGATCAACCCACATATCTTAAATGGATTAACTTTTTACTTCCTCCCAAAAGAATTAATTTTTTTCTATAAGATGAAGCTCAAGTATATCACATTTTCTGTTTAAAGTCTTTCCTGATTCCCCTAACTACTTAGGACCCTTCCTACTAAGTTAAATTAAGAAATAAACACACATTTTAGCTATTTTTTTAAATTTAAATTTTAAATAACAAAATATCAAATTAAAAATTGTTTGTACTTTATATTTATGTTATATATGTTTACATGTGTTGCTGTTCTCTCATTAGAAGATAAGCTCTTTGAGAGTAGGGATTGTTTTTGTATCCCTAAAGTAGTACATAGTAAATATTTAATAAATATGTATTTGTGTTTTATTTATCTTCCTTCCAAAATGGTAAATTCAGGGAAGAATAAATTCCTCATCAAGGGATTGATTTCTTCCTCACAGCAAATTTTTCTTTTCAAATCAAAATTAAAGATAATAAAATATCTCATTATAACACACACATTAAAGAAAAAAATCTACCTCTAAAGTCCACTAAATTGCACACCCAGAGATCTAATTGGTCAGATCTATCTGAAAATGGTTGTTACATCCCATTGTCAGCCACTGGGTACCTCTTCTCCATGGAAAGGAGATTAATTGAAGACATTTGTTGCAAATTAAGCCTAGAACTAGACATCTGATCCTCTTTGTCAGAGCTGCCTGGCATCTGGAGTCTGAAGCAGCAGATGCCCAAGCCATGGACCTCCACTCAGTCAGGGAACACAGACATGCCACATGGACACCTGACTTCCTTTCCCAGGGGATCAGACAAGCTGCCTAATGCATTGATGTAGATGTTAACACAAAGGACCTCTGGACTTCTGGAACCAAGCTGCTGTTCCACTTCTAGCCTTACCTGGCCAGACTTATAATGTTCTCTCTTACCTTGCAAAATTTATTCTGTCTTAGATCTCTTTCTAAACTATGTTCAAGTGGAAATGAAAATTAAGTGGACCAAATAACATAATTTCTTCTCCTTCATTTTAATGTTTACTCATAGACTGTACTCAAACCTCTCCTGTTTGAGGTTGAAAGGCACAGGTCTGGCCCCTTAGTGTTCTCCCTAGGTTTGAAGTTTATTCATGCAAATCTTAGAGGTGAAGGGGAGTTAATTGTAATGTCCTTGGTCCTCAATCTAAACTAAATTTGGGGGTAAATATAAAATGGAAGGGAAGATGAAGAGAGATAAATTATTGCCCTATGTATAAGGTTATTAGAGCTTGAGTTCTGTGGATTTTTCTGGTTTACAAAAATACATAATAATACATGTTTAAAGCTCTTTAGGACAGCTAAGTGGTACAATAGATAGAGTGAACAGCCAATAGTTAGGAAAACTGATCTTTCCAAGTTTAAATCTGACCTCAGACACTAGGTACAAAACCCTGAGCAAGAGATTTATCCCCATTTGCTTCAATTTCCTCATCATAAAATGATCTGGAGAAGGAAATGGCAAACCTCTCCATTATCTTTGTCAAGAAAATGCCAAATGGGGTCATGAAGAATTGGACTTAACTCAAATGATTGAATAACAACAGTACTCCTTTTTTGCCAGGCAATTGGGGTGACTTATCTAGGTCAAACAGCTATAAAGAATTAAATGCCTGAGCCCCGATTTGAACTCGGGTCTTCCTGACTCCAGACCCAGTGCTCTATCTACTGAACCATCTAGCTGCCAATAAAACTCTTTAAAATTCCTGAAGTACATAACAAATCTCTTCTTACTGGAGTCTCACAACTACCCTGAGAAACATGTACAAGTCTTATTTTCCTCATTTTGCACATTAAAAAATGAGACTCAGAGAGGTTTTGCCCATAGTCACACAGTTATTAAGAGTTAGAGCTAATCTTCAAAGCCAGGTTTTTCTGATTTACTATTTAGTAATCTTTCTACCAAACTAGGTACCTTCTCCATTGAGCTGTCATTTCATTCTTATAAAAGTTGTGTGAGGTGTGTATTATCAGAATTATCATTCCCATTTATTTTACTGCTGCTCAGAGAAATTAATCACTCATGTTCACACAGTAAGTGCAAATCTGGGTCTTCAGACTCCAAAGCCAATGCTTTCTCCAACATGTAGTTTATCCCCTCTGGAGTGAAGGAAAACATTCAATTAAAGAGATAGAATGACAGACTAGAAATTACTGAGTTGGGGAGGAGGGAAGAGAACAGTTTCTGTATCAGAATAATATAAACTGGGTGCTCTGCCTTCCAGTAGTGCCCCTTGCTTAGTTATAATAATAAATAGCTGGTGTTTACATTATTCTCAATGTTTGCCAAGAACTTTATAGACACAATCTCATTTGAACAATTGTTTTATTGCTGCTCTTGTAACTCTGTGAGCCAAATGGATCTACATTGTTTAAGCTAGATATGTGAGTTTATAAGATTCTGTGATGCTGGGAAAATTTTTCTTTCTAAAATCAATTATTATTATTCTTTGAGATTGAGGTTCTAATCAATAATGATGATTATAGCCATTCACCTACCCAATAATGGATCTCAATGCCTCTAAACTAAAATACAGATTTTGGTTTTTAATGCTTGAAAACCTAGCTGTGACCTGCCTTTTCAACCTTATTACAAATTATTTCCCTTCCCATACTCTCTACTCCAGTGAACATAATCCCCTTGCTCTGTACCCCTTTTCACTAGCTATCTCACTTGGAATCCACTCTTTCTTGACTTTTGCCACACCAGATCTCTTACTTCCATTAAGTCTCTGCTCAAGTAACACCTGCTAGATCAAAGGTCTTTAAAACAGGGTCCATGAACACCTAGGGGATCTGAGAACTTTTTAAAAAATATATCATAGTAACTATTACAATATAACTGATTATCTTTGGAATCATATGCATTTTATGCATTTAAAATTTTTATTCTAAGAAGGGGCCTATGGTTTTCATTAGATGGCTAATGGAGTACATGAAAAAAAAAGGTCTAGATGAAACCTCTCCTGATTCCCCCAACTACTTGTGTCTTCCCTTCTAAAACTAACTTGTATTTTATTCTACATATACTTATATATGTACATGTTGTATTCTTTGATAAAATATAAGATCCTTAAAGAGCAGGAACCATTTTATTTTTGACGCTCTTTCTCTAGTGGCTAGCACAATGCTTTGACCCTGGTAGGTAATTAATAATTATTGATTATTAATGAAATTCTTCATTTTATATGTGCCCCTTATCTCCTATACACTAAAACACTTAGATACAACTTTCATTCCTTGATATGAACTGTCTTCATTGTTAAATAATTTGTTTTCTATACAACAAGAAAATATTTTGAAAGTACAGTGCTCTGCACTTTTATTGAATTGAGATGTCTTGAACTACATTCACAAGGCTGGGGGCTCCTAGTGGAGTTATAACAGACGTCCTTAAAAGAAAAGCATGAAGAACAGGAAGACACTGAGCCCCATGGTAGCTGGGGTGAGTACCACTGCTTAGTTGAAGCCCCATTCCCTCTCATAGATATCATCACAGATGGACAGGACAGCTGTCATGGTCTCCTCACAAGTGGGCTGGATCTGGTCTTCTGGTAGCATGAACTTATAGGTGCCATTGTCTCTCAACTCAAATATATAAGCAAAGGGAATTCCAATATGATAAGCCCAGTCTCGTGAGTTTCCTGATGTAAAGTCTATTAAATAAAGCAAGAAAACAGAATAAATAACATGGAAACCAGTCTCTAGCAATGGCCTGAACTTATGGCAGGGAAGTGGGGAATGACTTCAGAGGAATAAAATGCACATTCTGATGAAATAAATTTTAGAATTGTAGAATGTAATAGTAGGAAGAGACCTCAGAAGTCATTCAGTGTACCTTTCATGCAAAACATGAATCTCGTTGATAATAAAATACATGCCCCTTTAGCTTCTGTCTGAATATCTCGAAAGAAAATGAATTGAGGAGGCAGCCCATTTCAATTTCAGAAAGTTGTGGCCTAAGATGCCACAATTATAGGAAAATGATTGTTGAGGAAACTCCTTCTACTAATGCAGGCTGGCATTAGCTTTACACCTTACAATCTTAAAGCACTCTAGAGTATATGACTTGGCCAAGGTCACACAACCAGTATATATCAGAGACAGGATTCAAAGCTAGATTTTTTGGACACAAAGATCAGTTCTTTACCTCTGGCATATTGGCTCTCCTAGCTATCATTTAGTTCTTATATTTATCTAAAATCTGTCTTTCAGTTATTTCTGTTTCTCACCCTAAGCAGAGCAAGGTGATGATACTTTTCATGGCAATTTTTCAAATACTAAAGTTCATGTCCTCTTTAAAATCTTTTTCCATTGCAATACATGCTCATTTCTTTCTGTCATTCCTCATATGATTTAATTTTGAGTCCTTTTATTCTTCTTTTTAAGGAAATAAGTACTTTGATAATTAAAAATATGAAATTATTCAGATTAATGATCTGAGTTTGAATGTTACATGTTAATGTTAACTGGGTGGGTTCCAGAGTAGAGAAGGAAAAAATTCTCCTCCTAGATTCTTTTGCTTTCAGATCTATTCTCCTTGCCCCTCCCTATCCTGCTCTTGTTGTCTGATATGTCCTCTAGGAGCTGAGTCAACAGATCAACTGCCACTGTACATCATCTTTTCCTCTGACTTCCAGAAGAGAGCATGGACTGAGCCTGGGAGTTCATTCTTTCTTCTGATTCACACCTTGTCCCTAGAGATCACAGTTCAGATTGTGTACAAAAACTCCCTTCTCTCCAGCTGGTAAGCCCAGGATCTTCTCTTTCCCCCTTGAAGTCCAGTAACTTCCTCCATGCCTTGGATAATATCAAAGAAGCCAAACAGACACTTACATAATATATCTGAGGTTGATCCAACTTTATAATTGCTTCCATGCTTTGCTTTCAATTCTTTTGCTGCCTTCTGTCCAATTCGAATCTGTTAGTGGGAAATGCAGGGGGAAAATGCCTGCTTTTAAAACAGAAACAACAACCCATAGAGTTTTGCATTTTATTTTTTAAAAGCTAGAGAGAATAATACAAGAATCTCTGTCTCTGTTTCTGTCTCTCCTTTTCTTCCTCTTCTTCCTTGCTCCCCCCGCCTCTCTCTCCCCCACTATCTTCTCTTCTTTGTCTATTCATTCCTCCCCAGACTCCTTAGGCAGTACTGCCCTGGAATTTTATCATCCATAATTAGCATGTCCTCAGAAGAAATTGGGCACAAGCTTTTTGGATGTGACAGAGATGGCATTTTCATGCTAGAAAAAAATCACCCTATCAGTCATATATTCCCTGAAAGCCAGAGTGTGAAAAATCAAAGTTCCTTACCAAATTTAGCTTACCACTCATATCTTTAAGCCCATTTTAACCAAAGAGCCATAGGTAGGTTAAAAAAAAAACAAGAACCCTGGGGACAGATGATGGCCTGAAGAAATTAGATGATAAAAAGAGGAAAGACATTATTGAGTCAAGGTAGTAAAAAAAAAGAAATAATAGAATAGGTATTAGATATGGTAAACATTTGCTGAAAGTGGATGATAATGGTGGAAGGAAGAGAGATTCTGAGGAAGGAACATAAATTAGGATGTGTAAGTAGGATGATGCAACAGGGGTTTTCAGCAAGGGGTCAAAATTTAGAAAGTGCTGACAGTAATTGTATTGCTTTAACATGTAGAAAAAACCAAACTTAGAACTTAGTTACCAAGAATACTGAGTTCAAATAAAGCGACAGCAGACTTTCTTCTCTCTAGTGATTCCATCCTTCTTTATTTTAAATAAGTTCCTACTAATTTCTTCCCCCCAAGCTGTACCCTCACCATGGCTACCTCATAATGACCTGTGTTCTCTGTTTCTCTATCTTTCCCCCATTGGGTGGTTGCCTGTGACTCCTCTCTTGCATTGTATGTTCTTTCTGAAGTCTATTTGCAAGTTTTCTTTCCCTTATGTCCTTTCCATTCCTACCACTCTTAAAAATTAATTTAAGGGAATCTTTTGTCCTTTCTAAAATGGTGCATGTCCTGGGTTATTGTTTTTCCATTGTTATAATATTACATTAAAATATAATTTTCCTTTACAGGTTAAACTCTACATGTAAAAAACCCAGATTTTTATTTTTATAACTGTTAAAATATTTAGTTGCTTGCTATATTTAATTATGTATCTAGTGATTGTTGGGTGAAAGCAAGGATAATCCCAGTATATTGAATAAACCATTGGTGGTAAATCTTTAGGAAGACTTGAACATGATTTATACTCAATGGTCAATCATGGATGAGTTGCAAACTGGACTAAGAAGAAATTCCAGAATCAATGAAATCATGGATCAGTTGGTTTATTTTTAATAATTTGTACAAGTTGGTTTTACATACATATGTGTATATATATGTATACATGCCCCAACACAACCACCAGAGTTTTACTCTGATGTCTTCTTATGGTCTAGAAGTTACTCTGGGCTCCTACAAGCTATAAGCACTGAAGAACAAACTCTGAAAGATTCGATCAAGCTGTAAAAGTTTCCTGATAGGTCTGGTAAAATATTTCTATTAGCCAAAGATCAGACAAAGTTGAGAGAGGTTAATTCCAGAAGATTACCTTCCAAGTAATTTTTTTTTAATTGGCCAGAACAACTCATGAAGACCATAAAGACATGGAGACGTTGCAAACAAACAAAACAAGTGAGCACCATACTGATCAAATTCTAGATCATTGAAGCGTGACTATAAGATTATAAATTATATAATTTCATATAACATAACATGTATACTGCATTATGTGTATAATTTATACACAAACTCTGCATTAGTTTGACCTAACCATCTATATAGGAAGAAGGCACATAAATAAGGAAAGTTTATAATCCAGATTATATCATATAGTTAATTGGATAGCCCATAAAACTTGTTCATCTCTATGTTTTTTGCAAATGGCATAAGCGGACACTGAGTTGAACAATATCATTCAACAGGATGAAGGAAGCAAGCTGGATTGCCTTTAGGAAATCACAGGACTTTTTTAATGACCCTAAATTTCTCCCAGAAATAAAAGCCCATTTTTAAAATAACAATATTATGCTGGTATTGTTGTGTAACTGTGAGTCATGGAACACTATAATCTCCAAGAAATTAAAAATGAATCTAGTTTAGAAGGTAATAGAGAGGCTTATGGTAGGTGTAATCATGGAACAATATACACCACGTGCACATATACACACACACGCTAGGAGTAAAGAATGTGCACAGATAAATACAGGACTGAAAAATAAGATGAACTGGTTGCATGGAAAGAATAAATAGCTAGTAGACAAACTACCATATACCCAACTGTCCTTAAGATGTCAGGAAAGAGAATGGAGGTCTTCAACAAATTGGCTGGCCCATCTGTGGTTAAACTATAGGAGAATATGAACAAGAGTTTCACAAGATACACATGGGCTGCCATTTATATAACTGGATGGAGCTTCCAAATTGTTAAGCTCACAGATCTATTGAGTTATTTTGAGTATTTGATTACCCACAATCTCTAAAATATACCCCTATGAGACAATATACATATATCTCATATATATATATATATATATATATATATATATATACACACACACATATATATATATCTCAAATAACAATGGATATATGAGTACTTTCTGAGAATTTTAAATTGATCCTAATTTGAACATTTGTTTATATGAAAGGCATAAGCTATAATGAATAGAGTATCAAAACTGGAGAAATATCATTACTTCCGATATTTAATGTTCAATTATGGTCAAATCATCTAAATTCTCTAAAGTTTCCACCTCACAGAGGTAGTTGGGAGGCAGGTGGTTGGTACAATGGATAGAACAATCGATCTAAAATCAGGAAAACCTGAATTCAAATGTGACCTCAGATACTTTTAGACAAAGTCACAACCTTTGTCTACCTTAATTTCTTCATTGGTAAAATAGGGATGAGAACAGCACCTATGTTCCAGAGTTGCTATGAGATAATATTAGTAAAGCATTTTGTTGACCTTAAAGTACTTTTAAAATAACAACTATTAAAATGAGGTAATGTAAAGGAAGTGGCTTGCAACTTTTAGAATGCTATGTAATGCATTGTTATATTATATTGTAATGCTACATTATATCTTCAATGCTTATGTTCATTGCTCAGTGTCTAAAAAAGTAAAAGAATCAGAAATGAAACAATCTTTTCCATTTAGAAACATGAGCCATTCTGAGAAAGTGCTGCTCTCTTTCACTTATATCAATGATGCTACTTGCCAACTATTTGTAGGGCATGCTCTCTGAGTTGTTTTCTGGTAATGATGACAGAAATGCACTGATCCAGCCACATTCTCTTAGCCTGTTGTAATGAGATCAAACACACACATCAGCAGGCTACCTGCACCCCTTTTTTTTCCATGACTCGGTGACTTTTAGACTCATAAAATGAATTAGAAGAAATGATCTAATTCAACCTTATCCTCAAGAGGAATAATTTGAGACCCTGCATGAAGAAGGGATTTCTGCAGGATTATACAGCTGTTAAAGCCAGGATCTCATAGTCTTAGTTTTAACCAACTCAACTAGACTATGTTTGAAACCAGAGTCATAACTATGAGGGGCAGATAGGACTTTGTTCCAGTATGAAAAATTTAGAAGGCACTAACAGTAACTTGGAGGGGTTTGGAGGGATCTATTTCAACCTTGACCTCTTAGTAAAAGTATCCTTGTCCACCAACTCCCATTCTTACCCTGCCCAGCGCTTTCCCCTACAGCAACAGTGCATCTACCCTTTAGCAGAAGCATTCTCAATAGAGTAGAAACCTTGAGCTAACTAAGGTGTCATTTCTCCCCCTAGTGGCGACACCCCTATTGAACCTCTATAGTTACTCTCTTCTGGTCTTAGACCACATTTGAGTTTATGTGTTTCTTGGCATCCTATTTTAAGAAAGATATTTGTAAATGGGAGATTGCAAGAGGGGGCAAATGAGCCTTGGGATCATGCTACAGATTATTTGAAGCAAATGGAAATATTTCACAGAAAGGATATGATTAATCGTCTTTCTATTTGTAGAGTAAGAAGGTGCTAAAAAGTAAATTTAGATTTAAGATCAGGAAGGACTTTTTAACAATAGCAATTTAACATTTGTTAATTTGTATATACAAATTTTGTATGTATAATAATTTATATATACAATTTTTGTGTATATACTTTGTATATACATATATGTGGTAGGTCTCCCCTTCAGAGAATAGAGAGTTACCCTTCATTTAAAGTCTTCAAGCAAAAGCTAGATAATCACCTGTTAGATATATGTTGTAAAGGGGATTCTTACACATGGATTCCATGATTCTGAGACCTTCTAGATCACTAAAACATCCAGACTCTTCCCTCAAGAATCTAACTGTACATCCCCCCTCTTATACTTGGAATATATATATTTTAAATACAATATACTATATTTATTTCCATTACATTTCATCTTAGTTTGTTAAGATTTTTATACATTTATCTACCAACCAAGATATACTTTTTAAGGACCTACTATGTCCCAGGGCCTGGTTCTTTCCTGAGCCTTTTAAACTAATGTTCCAGTTCATATCAAACAAATTTAGCAAGCATGTCTCTATTTCCTAAAAATCTATAAAAATAATGAACAGCCCAAGGTCAAGGATAGAGAGAGCTCTATTAGAGATTTCTTTCCCAATTAACACTGACCAAGATCTAATCTTTGGATCCACTCACTGTCAATTCTGAATCTTCTTCCACGTATTCATAAGAAGAATTGTATGACAGTGGTGTTCAGCTCATATAGAAATGGGGTGAGGGGAGATTAAACCACACAAAAGGATATCTGTGGTAGAAAACCACAAATCAGCATCATCTATGTTTTATTATATTTTTATTTATTTTGTTAATATTTCCCAACCACATTTTAATCTGGGCCATACTCAAAAGTGTTTTGGGACACCCGCCATCTGTTGGTGGGTTGTATGATACTTATTTTTGTAAATTTTTAGAGGAAGATTGCCCACTTAGGAGTTCCCTATTTGAATGAAAGCAGAGATTCAGTCCCTATCCTTTATTTTTTTCCTAAGCCTCAGTTTACTCCTCTGTAGGATGAGGTTAAATATTTGTGTTATCTCCTTCACAGGGATGTTAAAAGGATACTGTTTTGTAGATTCAGTTCAACTCCATTAACAATTATTAAATGCTCACTGTGTGTCAGGTACCTTCCAGACACTGGGGCTATAAAATACACACACACACACACACACACACACACACACACAGCTACATACACATAGTAGCTATCTTCAAGAAGCTTGCATCCTAATAGGAAGAAATAGGGAGAAAGGAGGAGAGGGAAGGAAGTAAACAAGGAAGGAAAAAAGGAAGGGAGGGAGGAAGGAAGTAAAGAAGCAAGGAAGGAAGAAGAGAAAGGGAAGTAGGGAGGGAAGAGTGAATGAAGGAAGGAAGCATTTATTAAACAACTACTATGTTTCAGGCACCATGCTAAGTACTTTACAAGGATTATTGAATTTGATCTCAAAACAACCTTTCCAGGTAGATGTTATTATGGTAGATATTATTATGATCCCCATTTTAGTTGAGGAAATTGAGGCATATAGATCCCCAGGGTTACATAGTATCAGAAGCCCTATTTAAATTCATGTCCTCGCAACTCCAGCTCCAGGTGTTCTGTTCACTACACCATCTAAATAAAGTAATACATATAAAAATAATACAAATAAATGAGGAGGGGTGGAGGAATTAGGAAAGAGCTCTTATAGTAAAAGGCACCTGAATTGAGTCCTGAAAGGAACTCAAGGCTCCAGTCTTTAAGTGCTATGGAAAATTGACATTAATATTATAATTATACAATATACAGTGACATGCATAGTAGATGTTTACATTTTTTGGAACTAAATTATGGTTCAAATAATTTCAAATAGGCAATCAATATTTCTCATTGCCTTTGGTCTCTCCCAAAGAAACAAAAATCAGAACCCTTTTCTACTATTGCTCTTGTTCTGGTTTAGGTTTACATTGCCTGTTGAAAAGTAAGATACCATTTCATGATGTGAATTTGCATTTTCACTGGCAACATACTTTGCAAATATGATCTCATTTTATCTTTACCACAACCCTTGGAGGTAGGGGCCATGATTATCTTCATTTTACAGATGAGGAAACTGAGGCATATTGGGTTAAATGACTTGCTTAAAGTCACACAGCTAGTAAGGTTCAATGCTCTGTCTCCTGAGTCACCTAGCTGCCTATTTTCATCGGCAATTAAAAGACTCCTCAAAAAAAATAAGAGGGGATAAAGTTGGAGAAGAAAATAAGCATTGTGTTTGGAAGAAAAGAGAGTAAAGATTACTTTAGGATTTTGTGGGGCTATTTCTTGTTGTCATTGGTTTGTTTGTTTTTAGAAAAAAACATATTCCACTTTTGAGAACTCGCAGCTGGTAGCTTCTCAATAGATATTTAACTGTTCTCTAGGGCTATGGTGCTGAGTGAATTTATAAAGATGAAAGATTATCATTTCAAATGTTTAATATACTTACCTTATTTTCCTTATATTTATGAAAATGGAAGATGTTTCTCAATTTGACACTTAAAGAAACAGTATGGTACTTATTTAATGTAGGGTAATACTATTCAGACCTGAAGACAACACAGCAGGGATCTGGGAAAGTGGTGTAAACAACAGAAAAGAAAAGAAAATATGGAGAAAATGAAAGGGAAAATGGACATGATAGACATAAATAAACTTGACTTGAAATTTAGGAGGCACAGAAAAGGTGCCTTAATTTAAAAGGCAATGGACTAGAGAGGCTGATCTCTTACCAGCTCATCATAGTTACTCGGTTTGGTTTTGGTATAACTATAGGGGGTGAGGATAAGTTGGCCATGAGAATGTATTGCTAGGTAGCATAGGATGCTGTCCTTCTTCTCTTCAATAAAACTAGAAACTGCTTTTGTTTCAGGCTCAGAGACTGGTCCTGTTCCACAGAATGTCTTATGACTGCAGTTTTTAGAGGCTCCAACACCTGCAAGAAGGAAAGGAAAGAAAGACTAAAAAAATCTGAATTCTGAAGTGATAGATGTTGAAGAGCATGATATTGGGGTCTTGGACTCTAAAGATTTGGCTTTGCCACTTACTAATTGTGTAACTTTGTTGGGGGGAGGAGGCCATTTCACTTTTCTGGGTCTCAGTTTCCCTTTCCATATAAAACTAGGATTTGGAATAGGTGAATTCTAAGGCCCCATTCAAACTTCAATATTCTATGCTTCTATGTAGTGGAACTAAACAATACAAGATGGAATATTCAATTTGAAACTAGATTAAACATTTTGCTTCTAGATTAGTCATTCTAAACAATCAAAGGCTTTTTCAAGGATGAAATTCTAAGCAATCTGTGTTATGATAGCACATTCTCTGCCATGATATTATTCACTCACCAACCAAACATTCATTAAAAGACTATATAATTGGACTATTTGCCATCTAGGGGAGGACATGGGGGAAGGGAGGGAAAATTGGAATACAAGGTTTTGCAAGGGCTAATGTTGAAGAATTGCCCACCCATACGCTTTGAAAAATAAAAAGCTTTGGGGGCAGCTAGGTGGCGCACTGAATAGAGCGTCAGCCCTGAAGTCAGGAGGACCTAAATTCAAAACTGATCTCAGATACTTAACACTTCCTAGCTGTGTGACCCTGGGCAAGTCACTTAACCCCAATTGCCTCAGCCAAAAAAAAAAAAAAAAGTATTATTATTTTAAAAAAAATAAAAAGCTTTAATAACAAAAAAGACTATAGTACTAATGATCTTAGGTGTTTGGATCTATAGAGAGATAAATAAAACACATTCTTTGCTCTCATAGAGCTTAAAGTCTGATGAAAAAGATAAATCATATCCACAAATACTTAAAAGACAAGAAAGCACTAAAACTATATACCATCTACATCTGACTAACAAAGGAAGCCATAAATCCAACAGCACTTAACTTACCATATGCAAACCTTCAAAGCAATATGGTAGAGTGGATAAACTGTTAGAGCAGGAAGACTTGAGTTCAAATTCTGCCTCTGACATTTATTGCTTGTTGAATCCTGAAAAAAATCACCTAACCTCTCTGTGCCCCAGACAACTCCAATTGCCTATAGCTCCTGTTACAGAAAGGTTGTTGGTCTGGGGAATGAGGAAATATATTCCCAAACCTAATAAATCAAAAATTTTTAATCTGGAGTCATTGAATTAATTAAAAAATAGTTGAATAACTGAATCTAATTGGTTTTCTTTGTAATTATGTGTATTTTATCTTGTTCATTAAAAATTATTCTGAGAAAGAGTTTTAAAAAATTTCATCTGACTGCCAAAGTGGCTCATGACACAAAAACTAGGGTAAGAACTCCTATAATAATAGTTAGAGGTTATGTCCACATCTAAGAGTTCTCCATTGTCAAAACTGTTTTTTTTTCCAAATCTACACTGGGCACTCATTTCAGGGATTGAAAGCATGTATTTGAGATTCCATCCAATGATCTAATTTTATGTCATTGCTAAGGTCCTTTTTGTGTTTTGTCAAGTGTTTCCATTTCTCAAGCATTTATATAGGAATGCATGATAAGGGGTATGCTGATAAATGTTTAACAACCAGCTCATTTAAAAATGTATCCAGGATAAAATTTTAAGTTTAATGTTCATTATCAACATTTTCTCCATTACTTTCTTAAGTCTATAAGTCAATAAAATAACAAATCAAGCCCTGATTTGCAGCATTTTCTGATTTCAAAAGCATAAATATTCACATTGAAAAATTAACAATTGTCTTGTAAGAACCAGTTAAAGTTGACTCCAATGCAGAATGGAACATTGATGCCTTAGAACTGTTAAACAAAAACAAAAACAAAAACAAACCAAAAAAACACCTGTCCCTTAGGCTCCTTGGAGGATAGATTACTATAGATTGAATTAACAGGAAAAAAGGCCTATTGGCCTATAAAAACATCTCTTGTATACTTACTTCAATATTTCAGATATCTGTGGTTTCATTTATGTAACTATTCCTTCCACCAATGCAGATAGGCCACAGCAGTATCCTTCTTAGTAGACTATATCATTAGTTACTGTGGCCCCAAATTTCCTCATTTAATGAACCTCTCCTAATTTAGCTAAATTGACATTTGGAGTGCAATTATTCCTGCCACATAGTGATTTTCCCCATCATGGTTTCAATATATTATGGGTCAGCATAAGAAATTAAATGGGAATTTGGAGGAAGTTTTGTGGAAGCTGCAGACAACATGTGAAGGCTAATAAATGACACATGAAAAGTCTAAAAGACACAAATGCATAAAATATATGTATGGTGTTATATAATATAACATATTTTTTAACACCATAATAATTCAGGCTTCTTCTTTAGTATGAAGAAAGGAACAAAAAATTTTATGGAGATTTTCCAGATCCTGGGGAGCATCATGCCTCTAACTCTTGCAGGGGATAGAAAGGATAACCATATATCATAATCCATTTACTAGCCTAAACTTTCAGTTTGGTGGGACTTGCCCAGATTGATGGTTAATTAGCATAGTTTTCAAGAACCCATAGTTTCTTTCATGACAAAATGAAGCATTAGAATAGGACTTTTGTTAAAGTCTCAGTATAATTTAGAAAAAATTATTACTGCTTTTTGAATGTCTACATTCCCTCCCTAAGATATGAGAATGGTTTTAAAAGAAGGATGCCAGATTTCAAGTATAGCCAAATCATCAAAGTCCACCTTGGGCTTCTCAACCTTACCTGACCCAAGTAGAATACAAAGTAGAAATTCTAACGTTTTTTATTGATGAATAATGATAATCCAACTAGGAGGAAGAAGATGAGGAAAGGAATCTGGACTTGAATATGTTTTTGTAAATTATATCTCTAGGGACTCACACCTTCCTGTTGCTTCTCTGCTTCCTATGCAGTTATCAACTTACACCTCAAACTTGCACTTACTACACCAAGATATGTTGAAATTTCGGTTGAGGTCAGTCCCAAAGCAGGTGCCATTATTATGGGATGAACGAGATTTTCTCCAGAGGCGGTCCTAAATAGAAACATGCAAGTGTTACAACACCCAAAGATACTCTAAACATCACAACTCAAATCACACTGTGAATGATTCTATGTAGATTCTTGATCATGATTATGGTCATTCCAGCTTGACCTACTGGGGAAAATTGGCCAACAAGACTTCGGAGTATTCATAAGTAATATTCAGCCATCCTGTTGGACATTTTATGTGCCTTTAAACTATAGAAAGCAGGCATTTCTGTATATCCAAATATGTTAATTCCCTAAATGAAAACATAATCATTGGGCCATACATTTAGAGCTGAAAAAGATTTCAGAGACCATCTAGTCCACATGCTTTTAACATGAAGTCCATGAATTTGATTTTTAAAAATATTTTTATGATGGCTATATTTCATTATAATTAGTTTCCTTTGCAATCCCACATATTTTATTTTGTTTTGTTAAAAATATTTTGCTAGATATGAAAGTATATGCCTAAAAGTATTGCTACTGGGGAAAGTGAATTTGGCAGCTCTCTGAAGTTGGGTGCTCAAGCTAGCAGAGTAGACTGCCCTGGGCAATAGGGAGATCCAGTCCTAAACAAAACAAAACAAAACAAACTAACAAATAAATAGAAACCTAAGAAACATTTTGTAGGTATTACCAGACAGCCAAAACCAAAGGAGTCTGTGAGAAAAAAAAAGGTTAAAAACCCCTTATCTAGCTCAGCCCTCTTAAATTACAAATGAGAAAACTAAAGCAAAGGCAAATAGAGATGAAGAAATTGTCCAAAAGATCTTACAGATAGTAAGTAATGAAGCCAATAGATAGAAGAAACAAAAGCATGTGGAGGTTGCAATCATATTTTACTAACTAAAAAGAATAGCATTTATATAACACTTTAAGGTTTTCAACACACTTTACAAATATGATCTCATTTTATCTTTCCTACAATCCTTGGAGGTAGCTGCTATATTTATCTTCATTTTACAGATAAGGAAACTAAGGCAAATAGTGTTAAGTGACTTGCTCAGAGTCACACAGTAAGAGTCTGATGCATTATTGAAATCTAGGTCTTTCTAAGTCTAAGTTCAGTTCTCTGTCTACTCAGCACATGCCAGTCTCAAAGCTTGATTAACTATTTAACCAAAGAAAGCTTCCCAGATATTCTTTAGGCAGGGTGTTAAAGGATGAAAAAGAATTAATGAAGCAATGAAGAGAAGGAAGGCCTTGGAAGGAAAATTCAATAAAAAGGCTTCGTCTGTTTCAAATGGAGGAAGTAATTCAGAAAACATTAGAGAATTAAGGGCTTATAACAAGCTAGTAAAGAGTTTTCTGTTCCATGAGTGAGAGTTTGGCTTTGATACATTAGGAGACCATAAGGCTTGGGGTGGGGAGGTGAAGAATGAAGTGATGTAGTTTGAGAAGAAGGAAGAGGAGGAGGAGGAGGAGGAGGAAGAGGAGAAGGAGAAGAAAATAAGAAGATGAAGGAGAAAAAGATGAACAAAGGAGAAGAAAAAAGGGAGAAGAAGAAAATGAAGAATGGAAAAGAAGAACAAGAAAGAAAAAGAAGAACAAGAAGAAGAAGGAAGAGGAGAAGAAGAAGAAGGAAAAGAAGTAATGTCATTTGAGAAGAAGGAAGAGGAAGAGGAAGAGAAAAAGAAGGAGGAGAAGAGCAAGAACAAGAAGAAGAACAAGAAAGAAGGAAAGAAGAACAAGAGGGAGAAGGAAAAGAGAAAAAAGAAAGAAAGAAAGAAAGGAACAAAGGAAGGAACAAAGGAATGAAGGAGGAGAATCAGGAGGAGGATCAGGAGGAGCCGAAAGAAGGGGAGGAGAAGAAGAAGAAAAATAAATAGAAGGTGTATAGAATTTTGCCCATGATGTAGAAATCACATTTGCAAAAAGGAAGTTCTTAGAATTTGAAGGAAAAATCCAATAAATGTAAACATACATTTCTTGAGGGCAGGGACCTTTTTGTGTTTGTCTTTTTAAACCTAGCAACTAGTATATTGCCTGGCATGTAATTAAACTTCAGAAATAGCTGTTGATTAATAAAAATCAACAGCAAAAAAGAAAAATTTACTCAATTGCAATAGGAAGTCTTCTAGGAGACATTGTATGAAGGTGCTGTTGATAAGAAGTAACAGATTCACAATGAAGTTGGACAGGTGATCTCTGAGGTCACTCCTGGCTCTTAGGCTTTATGGTCATACTCACATCTTCCATACAGTAAAATGGGATTGATTTGCTTACTTTTCTCCAGGAGTAGACGTAGCCATCAATATTTAGAACTGGGAGGATATAGAAGTCCATCTTTCTTAGAAATCTCCTTATCCTTGGGTCTGTTTTATAGTTTTGTAAAATCTACAACATAAAAAAATATAAACACTTGGAAGATTTTGGACAGCTTTCTTTCTTTTCTGCCCTGCTTCATCTCCCCAGCCTGATCAAAAGAAATAGTTACATTTCTCTCAAATCTATTTTTCATGACTTCATATGTTACCAAGATTTGCAAAAGATAATTACTATTAATGTTGAAAACATTATAAATTCTTTGATATCTTCTTTTAAAGGTTAGTATTTGCTCTATTTAATATATCTAACACAAGGATTTTCTTTAAAAAAAACTTGTATTCACACCTACATCTATATCAAATATTGGTCTTCTCCAGTGCAGGGATAGGAGTGATGTACATTTTAGAACTGAAATGTAACAAAAATATTTTAAAAAGCATATTGGGAAAGGATCCTTCCTACCTAACAGATTCCTCTGTTTTCATCCCCCCCTATACTTTTCAGTTAATTCCTATAAGGAACTTTAATGGTACTTATTGTGTTAATAAGTTGTTTGGAGCACTAAAAGATTAAGTGGCTAATTTATGGTTTTTGTAGTATATATGTATATGTCTATATAAATACATATGTATATATTGTGCATGTTTGCATACATGTGTATATATATATACATATATGTGTGTGTATCTGCATGCATATATATAACATATATATATATAATATATATTATTTACCTATATCAGAAGAAGAACTTAAATCTAGGACCTTCTAACTGCAAAGATGGTCTTCTAACCATTATATACACTGTCTCGCCACTAAATTCCATTGAAAGTGAATTTTTGACACCAAAGATAAAACCAGATTTTACACTTCAGCTTTGTTTCCGAACTACTGATATATCTAGTTCCTTTGGAAGTGATGAATAGTCCTATCCATGTGCAAAAGAAAGCATTTTTCAGTACCAGAGAAATGATAATTATCACTATCTTCATCTTCTTTATCATTGAACTCTTTAAAAAAGGTTTTTAAGTTCACAACACTCTTTGCATACCTTCTCTCATCTATCTTGATAGAGGCACTTACTTCTCTCACAAACCACTGGCAAAAGGCAGGTGCAATCCACTCTCTGGCATGAATTCCACAGTCCATCCAAAAGATCTTTTTCAGGGTACTTGTTGGCTCACTGATCTAAAGGTACATGGTAGTTGGAAAACAATTACCTGTTACAAGAAATTATCCCACCAAATTTTTGTTTTAGAGGGCCAACCTTGGGCCAATGCTAATTAGCTAAATTATTATTTTTTTAAATTTACTAATTATTAATTAATTTGATAATTTACTAATTGCTAAGTTACTAAAATCTCTAAAAGAGTCCTCCTTAATGGATGTAAACAGAAATGAGCATTCAGATATTTCAATCAATGCGAACCTCTTCTGTGCAATTGTTGAAACCCTGATGAAAGTATAATTCAAGGTGCAATAAGTGGAAGGATTTCCAGTGGTCAGAGTATAAAGTACATAGCCTTGCACACACAAGGGACCTAACTTATTAAAAGGTACCTCCTCCTCCTCCTTTGCAGACATGGAAGCTGTGGAGTGGAACACTGAATATAACATCAGACTTTTTTCATATCCTGGTTAGTTTTGCTGATATGTCCTCCCCCATACCCACCAACCTTTTTTATCTTTGTTGAAATAAGTGGCTCCCTAGGAGAGGCAGAGGAGAGCAGCATTAACTATTTCAACAACATTCAACCAAAAAAAGTTTCATTCTACCCCAAAATGAGAAGTACTTGAGTAAAAGCCTTTACTCCTCTCAGCTCTGCTCCTCCAGAAAAAGTCCAAAACTGGGAGGGCAGGTTTCCCGGGGACAACCTTGGTCAGCCTTTGCTTCAGGGACCACAGGACTCTGTACGGAGTCCTGCCACTCTGAAGCTTCTGCACATCACTTTTTGACAGATAAAGTTACCCACACCTTCACTGAGAGATACATGGAACTTCATGAGGGAATTCTGCTTATCAATCTTTCTTCATCTGAGGACCCTGAATCTGAGAAAATACATCTATATTCCATATCTATAAACTCTGCATTATGGACCACAAGAAGCTAAGGGGATCCCTTGGAATGTGACTCTCTTTATGGGTCACAGAAAATAATATTTAATTTTTTCTTCCTTTCATTTTGCTACCTTGCCTATCTCTTTGCCCTCCCTCATGTCTTCCTACCCCCATACTCCATCCTAAATTCACTTACCAGCAAAGCTTGTTTTACTCAAGAATTGATTGTGAATCTTCCAGATATGCTGGTCATGAAGTAGGATACAGTCTTAAAAGTGTACAAACTTTGAAAGACTTAAAACAAATCCAATCAACTTAATAACAAATCACCATTCCAGAGAAGCATGGATGAAACTCACTAACTTGTTCCTGCCAGAGTAATGATACACTCCAAATACAGAATGAGAATTGACTTCCTTCCTTCCATTTGAGAAAAATACACAATGTGGGAATTTTTTTTCTTTGTGTATGTATATTTATAAAGAGGATTTTTTTTTGCTTTTTTGTTCCTTCCTTCTTTTATTTTTTCTTTCTTTTTTCTTTTCTTCTTTCTTTCCATCTTTTCTTTTATTTCTTTCTTTCTATTTTTTCTTCCTTCTTTTATTTCTGTTTTCTTTCCTTCTTTTCTTCCTTTCTTCTTTTATTTTCCCTTTATTTTTTCCCTTTCCCTTTCTTTCTTTCCTTTTTTCTTCTTCCTTCCTTCCTTCCTTATTTCCTTCCTTTCTCCCTTCACTCCTTGCTTCCTTCCTTCCTCCCTCCCTCCTTCCCTCCTTCCCTCCAGCCCCCCCTCATATTCTCTCTCTGTGTTTGTCTCTGTGTGTCTTTCTCCCTTCCTTCTTTTATTTCTTCTTTCTTTTTCTTTCCTTCCTTATTTCCATACTTTTACTTTTTCCTTTCTTTTTTCTTTGTTTCTCTTTTTTCCTTTTTTTCTTCCTTCCTTCCTTCCTTCCTTCTTTGTATCTATCTTCTATTTTAAAAATATAGAAAAAATAAATATCTATTAACTGGGAAAATAAATTAAAATTTAAAAATGAAAATTATGCAAAATTTTATAGAATTTAAACTGGAAGATCAGCTAATCTTCCTCTTCAACCCCATATCCTCATTTAAGAGAAGAAGAAAGTTCAGGGAAATTAAATGACTCACTTAGGTAAGTCACACAAGCCTCTATAGAGACAAGACTCAAAGTTAGGTACTATGACTAAAAAATTCAGTGCTATGTCCACTAGTATAGATAAAGTTTTTATAAAATTTTGAGGTTTGCAAAACACTTAAAATAAGTTCTTTTATTTGAACCTCACCATACACCTGTGTGATTTATAAATGAGAAAACTGACAGGATAGGTGACTTGCCTGGGCTCACATGGCTAATGCAAACATGAGGCAAGATTTGAATACATTTCTTTATGACTCCAAGTCCAACATTCCATTCACTGCCTCACTTGGCTTCCACACCATTTCACAGTGTCTCATAGGACCAAATTTGGTAAAAAAAAATATTCTGAATTAATGTCTCCTTCTCCCCATCACACTTTTGCCCTTTCCCTCCTCGGTGTTTATTATTCTGTGCTTGGCACTCAGTGAACACCAGATAAATATATTTGAAAAGACTTTTTAAAAAAAAACTTCTTGTTGATGTTCAGGTGTATCTGATTTTTTGTGACCCTTTTTGGAGTTAAGTGACTTGTCCCTTAAGGACAAGGTCCCACAATTGGTGAGTGTCTGAAGCCAGATTTGAACTCAAGAAGATGAGTCTTCTTGACTTCAGACCTAGCACTCTATCCATTGCATTACCTACTTGCCAACAACTGAATATTCATGCATGTATACATACTTTGTTGATATTTGAGTCATTTCAGTTGCATCTAACTCTCTGTGACCACATTTGGGATTTTCTTGTCAAAGGTATTGGAGTACTTTACCATTTCTTTTGCTAACTCATTTCACAGATGAGGAAACTGAGGTAAACTGGATTAAGTGACTCACCCAGAATTGTACAACTATCAAGTATCTGAGACCAGATTTGAGACTTCCTGATTTCAGACCTAGAAGTCTATCCTCTGGGTCACCTTTCTGGTGCCCCTTTTAAGTCTTAAAAAAAAATCTTTAAATCTTAATAGAATCTTAAGCCCTAATTTACCTTCAGGTAATACATGGGTCGGGCCTCATAGGTCATGCCAAGAAAGTGCTGTGTTACCACTTCACTGTACCTCTCTTCTATTTGACTCATCCATTTATAGATCTGAAATAGTCAGAGAGAATGATTTGTATCAATAGGATCACAGTCTCCCTATCTCAGCTGAAGGTAGCTTATCTCTTACAGATAAAGAAAATACATTGAACTCTATAGAGTATGAAATAGATAAATTGCAACACCTATATAAAAAAACTTTTTTTTTAATATCCAGACCTATTATTTCAACCAAGTAGCTTAACTCTGTTTGGAAATTCCCTCCATCAATGTAGATGAGCAATTTCTCTCTGATGGTTGTAGAGATTTGCCTGGGGCACTGAGAAGGGAATAATTGGTTCATGATTACATAGGTAAATGAGCAAGAAGCAAGACTCAAATATGGGGGGATTCTATTCTTTTTTTCCTGAATTTATTTTTATCTATTATGCCATGTTATCTCTCATGGAGAAAGTTTAACAGCTTTAAACCAATATATAAATACTATTAGCTTATTGGATTTATAAAAAGCTTTCCTTGCCACTCTACCCAGAGTTCCTTTGTAGGTATTTTTTAAGAATCACAATCATTGATCATCATTGAATATCAGTCTAAAATAAAAGAAATCAATGAATTCATCTCTCAAAACATTCACCAACCATAATGGTGAATTTTGAGGGGGCATGAAATCACAGGGAAATTGAAAGCCTCAACCACTTGGAGAGATACCAAACAGCACTCATCCATAATTTGTTGGACCACAGGTGGTAAAATATCAGTAGCTAGGCACTGGAGCATGGCATGCAGGGTACCTAAATCAAATTAAAAATGTTTCCCTTTTCAATTGGACAGTTTGGGTGGGACTGATGTCGATGATGAAGAGAGAGGGAGGGGGAGAAGGCCATCTTCTGCTATGACAACATACAATAAACTAGGTTCCGTGAGGATCAATAAGATAAAAGAATTTTTAAAAAGTCAGCAAGTCAAAGATGCACCATCAGAATGTCACTTAGTTATTCCCTATGTGTATGTCACAATATATTTGGAAGTCCTGAATGCAGGGAACTAGAGATGCTCATTAGGAATGCCAGTGATCTGTTTCAAAATGATTACAATGTGATTAGCTTTCTTTCCCATTTGTGGAAGCTGTAGTCAAATAGAATCATAATGCAAGAATTATCATAACAATAATCATCATTAAGAGGCTTGAGTCTTTTCTGTGCAGTTCAGTGATCAGACACAACTAAAGAGAAGAAAAGAAACTAGGCAAATGAATGTTATATAGTTTTAGGAATAAGAGTTCCAGATGCTAGAATTATATATGCAAACACATATATACAAATACATATATATGCACACATGCATATAGTTATATAGTTTTAGGAATAAAAGTTCCAGATGCTAGAATTGCATTTGCAAACACATATATACAAATACATATATATATATGTATATATGCATACATACATATACCTTATATAGTACGCACATATATGTGTGTACATGTATACATATACACATGCTTAATACATCAATATGATTTTTATATATTGAATAAATTTGATGGACTCCATGGGGAGAACATGAACAAGAGTTACACATGATGGGCAGGCAAGTATCCACATACATGCTTCATATATATTAAGTACACATATGCATATGTACAGGTATATAATGTGTGCGTGCATACATATATGTACATATGTATATGTTGTGTATGTATGTGTATATACATGTGTTTGTGTATTGTATATGTGTATGTATATGTATATACTTGGGAAGCTCGTCAGGTATATTGTGGCAATACATACATTCATATATATGTGTGTATATGTTTATAAGTGTGTGTGAATGTGTATGCAAATGCATATACATATCTATTGTTCATATATATAAATGTGTATGTGAATATATGTGTGTATATATTTTTCCTTTGGAGAAAACAATAAAATCTGCTTTCTTATTATTGAAATTATTTTGGAAAAGCAATTTTAATGCTTTCCCATCTGGAAACAGTCCTTTCCCCTTGTATTTTATTTAACCAGGGATTCTTAAATCCCTGTTTTTTTAAAAAAAATATATTTGATAACTATATTTCATTATAAAGTTTCCTTTGAATCCAATATACTTTATTTTATGCATTTATACACATTGTTCTGAGAAAAGATTTCTAAGTTTCAATAGTCAAAGACATCTATCAACCAAAAAGAGATTAAAGACCCCTAAAAATACTGCTTTCAGTTAATGATGTTTGGCACAAAGAGTTATTCCTCCTAAACCTCCACCCTCAGTGCAAAGGCACAGGCCCACATATACAACTTCACCTTTACACTCACTACTTAAACCTGTCAGGGATTGAGAAACAAGCATAAACTGTAATTTGTATTATTTATGCTCATTTTTTCCAATATCACAAAGGTTTGGAAGAGACTCAAAAGATCCATAACTTTGCCTTTCCCAACTCCCAACCTAGATACATCCATTAACTCAGTTTCATTTCCAGGTGATATTCTTCCAGTGGCCCATACCTCTTTGCTTTCCATTGGGTTTTCCAAGCTACACACCTCAGAGGTGTTCAATTGTTTCCCTATGAGAGAATTGTGCCCCCTTTGGGTCCTTGCTTACCTCCTCAATAGGGTGATACTTCGTATAGTCATAGTTCTCCAAGTTGTTCCTGTCACTCTGTTTCTTCTCCCCATGTCCATTTTTTTCTGAGGTTCTGTGAAGGGCAGCCATAAAAATTCCAAAGTCAATAGATCATAATTCTAGAACTGAGTGGGACTTTCCTTCTTTTACACATGGGAAAATTGAGACCTGAATAGCTTGGGACTTGCCTAAAGTCACACAGAGAACATTTTAGAAGGAGAATTTTTATCTAGGTCCTCTGACACTAGAGTTAAGGTTCTATTCACTTTACTAAATGGGAATATTGCATTGATTGATAAATGACATTTTATGAAAATTTTTACATTTACATCTGCTTAAAGGCACTATAGAAGCACCAACACGGTCATAAGACCAATATTTTGCTAATCGATAATATTAATTTTTCAGAAGCACCTGGTAATACAGGAAACAGAGCACAGAATAGAATAGAGCACAGGGCCTAGAGACAAGAAGACCTGAATTTAAATCTGACCTCAGACAATTATTATGTGACCCTGGGCAGGCCACAAATTCTGTTTGCCTACGTTTCTTCAAATATAAAATGGAGATAATAATAAAATATTATTATATAACTATCTCCCAATTATATGACTATAATAACTATCTCCCAAGATTTTGGTAAAGATCAAATGGGATAATATTTGTAAAAAGTGCTTAATATAGTATCTGGTATATGGTAAAATAAATATTTATTCCCTTCCCTTCCATTTACTCAACAAACATGAATTGAGTATCATTTGTATATTTGGTGCTAAGTTAGGTAGCTCAACAATCACAAAAACGTATAAAATACAGTCCTTGTTCTTGATGAATTTATAATCCACTTAGGGAAGTCAAACACAAACAAGAAAAATTAACAGCATAAATACAAAAACACATGACATATAACAAAGCTGTAGATACTAAGTGCCAAGTAAATGGTAAAAATCTACAATTTCCAAGAAGAAAGAGATCGCTGTGGAGATAAAATTTTAGGTTTTTAAGTCAGATTTATGGTCAGAAAATTTAGGTTTGAATCCTAACTTTTCCACTGACTTCTTATATGACTTTAGAAAAATTATTAAAACTCATCTGTAAAATGAAATAGGTTGGACTCCCTCTAGAATCCTCTAGGATCCTTTCCTTAAGTCACTGAACCTTTTAACTGGTAGTAGCAATGAAAAGTGTTTGAAAAGAGCAAGGTCTTAATCAATAAAAAGCTTATTATTCATAATCGCTGTGAATTCTTATTCGTGAGCAATAATTATATAATTCCCATCATGAATGGTCTTCAGGGGGTTACTTGTGCCTGCTGCCATGGAAAAGGTACAGATTAAACCAGTTTACAGCTATCTAAAGGCATCACAGACCAATTATTCCTCAAACTTGGGAAGGTAAACGCTCCTTGTCCTTCTAAGAAGTTGGGACATGGACCCCTGTGCAACTCATTAGCATGGCAGAGTCCCATTTGTTATTGGAATTAACCAGACAAATTGCTCCACCAACACTGGCCATGCACCAGTGATCTAGCTCCATATCTCTTGCTTGTGAACAAACATGTATCTTCCTGATTAACATCAGTATGTCTACTTGTTAACTCAGCAAGAAAAGCTCCAAACAAGAATTCATTATAATTTAACAATTTTAGCCATTGGCAAAGCTATTTCACAAGTAATTCCTGTAAATATTGTAGGCACAGAGGCTGAAAGGGACCCTTCCATGGATAAAAATCAGGGACATTTTAAGATGATTATGGGATACTATGGAATTTTACATTTCCAAACAAGACCCATAGGAGTCTAAACCAGGGAAGAAACACATTAGTCTGAACTATTACTCATCCTTTAAAAGGTAGATGCTTATATGATTGCAGTCAGAATGGGGGAAATGCAAAAGTCAATGGAAAAGTGGTTATAATCTGAATATGGGAAATAGCCCTTGAAGGCCATCTTTGTTTTCCTCCATCACCACCATCAATTTTTAAAATCTGAGAAGCATTATGACAATTATAATAGAATTCTGGACTAGAAACTAAGAGACCCCCATTCAAATCCAGTCAAATCCAACACTTATTAGATGTGTGACTCTAAACCTTAGTTTCATTATCAGCAAAATAAGAATATTGCAGCTATGCCTTCCACGTGGCAAGGATTAAGAGTGAAAGGGACATCAATCCCTCCCACCTCTGCCATCTGGAAAATCTGTGTTAAATCTTTTGGCCCTTTTTTCATACCAGCGAAGAAGTCTGATTTTTTTCTTCTTTTATGGGGTGTTTAGAGTACCTTATTGTAAAATTTGGATTAATATTTGGTCATAGGCTCTCTGTTGTCTGTGACTTCATCAAAACTTCCCCCAAATTTCCATTTAATTTCTTATGCCTATTCAGATGTATTGAAACTGAGGTGGAGAAAATTGTGTTGTGGAAGGGATAACTGTACTAAGACCTATCACACAAGACTGTTGTAGGATCAAATGAGATTTATTTAAAGTGCTTTGGAAAACTCACAGTCCCATGAGCCATAAATACCTACATGTCAAAAGAAGAAATTCTCTTTTATTGAGCCCAAAGTTCTCAGGAAAACAAAAAATCATTTTTTCAATATTAATACTGAAATACTTGTGTTACTATATGGCAGTAACACAGGGAGCACTTCTGCCTCCTATGAACCAGAATGATGTCATATAGGGAATAATGTAAAGTGTGTCATATGGTTGAGCAAACTGCAAGGCTGAACCAAGGAGGGACTTCTAAAAAGAACAGGAAAAAAGAACATATGAAGGAATTAGTCAGGAGGCAAGAGCAAAATATGGCATGTGGACAGCCAGAAAACTCTCCTGGTACACTTGTTCTAGTGCCAGGAGAACTAAAGGAAGTTCTTAAGTACGTTTGGTAGACCCCATCAGGAGAACATTGGGCAGAAGATGGACAAGAGTCATCTGCATCATTGGGAAGAACTCCCAGATTGATGTGATATTTATAGATCCATTTGCATGTTTGAGAATCAGAAAGAAAGGAGGGAGAGCCATCCATGGCACAGGGAGTAGTCTGTGCCTTATTGGAGCAAGAAATGAAATGTGTGTAGGAAATAAGTGGGCCAGTTTGGCTATAATGCATAATGGTCAAAGGTGTACCAATTTAACCTGAGATATGTTGGAGCCACATTGTAAAGGTTTTTAAATGCAAATAGAAAATTTTATATTATTGAGTGAGGGAATGGCATGTTTTCTGGTAGAGGAGCAAGTGGATAGAGATGAACGGTTTTAAATAGAGAAGATGCCTGAAGGAACAAGCTCTTAGAAAAAAGAGGAATGGATGGAGCCAGGAGTTCAGAGAATGCACTCAGTGTTGGCCCAGAGAAGGACCACTTCTTTTCCAAAAAGAAAAGCAGAAGAGCTGGAAGTAAGCCATGGTGTTGAGGGAATCTGATCATTTTAAGTGAAGAGAAGATGGAGCCCTTGACAAATGGTCTTAATTTTTTCAAGGCTCTTTGCTGAAGAGGTGGGGCAGGGGACCATGGATCTTAGAGATAGGATTGGAATAAATGCTCTGAGGAGTGAGTTGGGAAGCAATTAGAGAAAATTAAAAGGATTGTAGTATAGCAGTTGAGATTCAATACCATGGTGAGAAGTAGATTATGGTTGAAATATAGAAAAGGATGAAGAAAAAGAAATTGAAGGAATTAGATTAGGTAATGAGGAAACAAAACTCACTTTTTGTAGATGATATGATGATATACTTAGTGAATACTGGAGAATCAACTTAAAAACTACTAGAAACAATTGACAATTTTAGCAAAGTTGCACAACACAAAATAAATCTACATAAATCATTGGCATTTCTATGTGTTACCAATAAAATCCAGCAGCAAGAAATAAAAAGAGAAATCCCATTTAAAATAACTGTAGATAATATAAAATATTTTAATGTTTATATGCCAAAATAAAGCCAGGAAGTATATGAACACAATTACAAAACTTTTCATGAAAATAAAATGAGATCTAAATAATTTGAAGAATATCAAGTACTTTTGGGGAGGCCAAGCTAACATAGTAAGAATGACAATTCTACCTAAATCAATCTACTTATTTGGTACCAAACCAATCAAACTGCCAAGAAATTACTCTATAGAACTAGAAAAAATAATAACAAAATTCACGTGGAAAAAAAAGGTCAAGAATTTCAAGGGAATTAATGGAAAAAATGCAAAGGAAGGTATCCTAATTGTATTATTCCTAATACTATATTATAAAGCAGCAGTCCTCAGAACAATTTAGTACTGGCTAAGAAATAGTGCAATCAATCAGTGAAATGGGTTAAGTTCACAAGACACAATAGTTAATGACTATAGTAATTTACTGTTTGATAAACCCAGCTTCTGGGATAAGAACTCTATTTGACAAAATTGCTGGGAAAATTGGAAATTAGTATGACAGAAACTAGATATTGACCCACATCTAACACCCTATACCAAAATAAGGTCAGAATGGGTTCATGATTTAGACATAAAGGATGACAGTATAAGCAAATTAGGAGAACCAGGGATAATCTACCTCTAAAGATTTGTGGAGAAGGGAGGAATTTTTGGTCAAAGAAAAACTAGAGAAAACTATGAAATGCAAAATGGATAATTTTGATTATATTAAAGTAAAAAGATTTTGTACAAATCAGACCAATGCAGACAAGATTAGAAGGGAAGCAGAAAACTGGGGAAAATTTTTACATCCAGAGTTTCTGATAAATGCCTCATTTCCAAAATATATAGAGAATCAACTCAAATTTATAAGGATACAAGCCATTCCCCAGGTCAAAGGATATGAATAGACAATTCTCATGTGAAGAAATTAAAACCATTTGTAGTCATATAAAAATGCTCTAAATTACTATGATCAGAGAAATACAAATTAAAACAACTCTGAGGTACTACTATATGTCTTAGATTGGCTAAAATGACAGGAAAAGATAATGACAAATGTCGGAATGATGTGGGAAAATTGGGACACTAACACATTGTGGGTGGAATTGTGAACTGATCCAGCCATTCTGGAGAGCAATATGGAATTATGCCCAAAGGGCTACCAAACTGTGCATATCCTTCGATCCAGCAGGGTTTCTACTGGACCTGTATCCCAAAGAGATCATAAAAAGGGAAAAGGACATATATGTTCAAAAATGTTTGCAGTAACCCTTTTTGTAGTGGCAAAAAACTGGAAACTGAGTGGCTGCCCATCAGTTAAAGAATGATTAAATAAGCTATGTAATATAATGGAATATTATTGCTCTATACTAAATGACAAGCAGGCTGATTTCAGAAAAGCCTGGAAAGACTGACATGAACTGATGCTAAGTGAAATGAGTAGAAGCAAGAGACCACTGTATCCAGCAACAAGACTGTATGATGATCAACTGTGATGGACTTGACTCTTTTCAATAATGACATGATTCAAGGTCAATCGACTTGTGATGAAAAGAGCCATCTGCATCCAGAGAGAGAACTATGGAGACTGGAGGTAGATAAAAATATAATATTTTCATCTTTTTGTTCTTCTTATTTGTTTGCTTGTTGTTTTTTTTTTTTATTTATTGCATTTTCCCCCTTTGCACATGTTTAACTTTTAATGGATTGCTTGTTGTCTAAGGGAGGGGGGAGAGGGGAAGGAAGGAGAAAAATTTGGAACTTGATGTTTTGCAAAGGCGAATGTTAAAAACTATCTTTATATGTATTTAGAAAAATTAAAAGCTATTGTTATTTTTAAAGGGAGGGGAGGAAGAAATTTAGAAAAGGATGAGCAGCATCCCAGAACAAAGGGTAAGGGATTTGAAGGTAGAAAATAGGGTATTACTATTAGTATTTTCCTGTCAGGAGATAAATTCTTTCCCTGGTAATAACTACATGCTCCATAATGAAGGTTCTTTCCAAAAAGAGCTAGTTTATTTCAAAGAGCTAGTTCAGAAACAAAGAATTGAATCAGCCAGTTGATATTTTGTACACAAATAACCGAATGGACTGATTTTTAGACTGAATCAGGATGAACATGGCATCCTAGTAAAGACACAGTTGAAGTGACAGTGAAATATCAGTTAAGACATGTTACACAAGTGAAATAATTTACTGTAAGATGAAAACAAAGAAAACCATAATAAAGTGGATTTCAGCCAAACATTCTTTTCAGTGGGACACAATGCAGCTGGATGGATTGAATTTTTTATTTCCTACTTGATTATTTTGCAATCACATAGAGACAACAACAGTTACTGATAATAATGATAATGATAACAGCTCACATTTCTAGTGTTTTACCCATCACATCCCAGTGCTTTACCAGATGTAGTGCTTTAAAGCTGATGACAGATATCAACGCAAGCACTGTTATCCTCATTTCACAGGTAGAGAAACTGAGGTTCAGAGACATTATATCATGGCCATTTTAAGCAAATTGAACATTGAAATATATAGTAACAAAATGATAAATTAGGGGGCTTACTTTATAAAAGGGTAGTTTGCTTTTAAAAGATTCCCTTATAAACTCTCTTTACCATAGTGAAATTAAAATTTATAAAAATCTAATTTATATACAACTTTGCTTTTTACATTTATGGTATAGTAGAAGGAGAATTAGATTTGGTCAGAGGACCTAACTTTGAATTGCTCCCTTCCTACTTGCCATCTGTCTGACTTTGGGTAAGTCAGTTAAGTCCTCTAATGTTTCATATTCTTCCTATGTAAAAATGAAGAGGCTAGACTAAATATTATACAAAGTTTACTTCCAGTGTTAAATATTGTATTTAAAACAGAGATAATTAAAACATAGGCCATAATACCTGAGAGATTAGAAGTTTGATTGACCCCTCTCCTCTTTGTCCCCAAGCTAGAATCATGTAGAACACAGCTTCTTGTAATTTTTTCACTTGCGACCCCTTTTTGTCCAAAAAAATTTTACATGACTCTGGATATATAGGTATATTAATCAAAAATGTGCTGATATTAAATCATAAAGAAATTTATTTTAAAACAATCCTTTGGCATATGTAAAATTTTCCATTTATTAAAAAATGAAAACAAATTTGCATATTAATAAGATGGAAGTATTTATTCATTTTTACATAAAGAATTAAATCTTGGCAGAACATTTGATATTATATGACACAGAGCATTCAGAAGCCATTTACTGTTGTCAAGTTTTTCATGACCCCTACATTAAGTTATGTGATCCCAATATGAGGTGGTAACTCACAGTTTAAGAAGCTTTGATCTAGAAAGCTTCCCTGTAGAAATTCAATTGCATTTGGGTTAGAGTTTTATTCAAACATTTATTCTTCCATGAGCTTTAAGGTTGGAATAGCTCTTTGCAATTGTTAACTCATTTGTACAAATGAGGAGACAAAAAATGGCAGCCAGTGAACATTACTATGGTCACAGTTTAGCAAACCTTTCAGAACTGGGGTTTTCTGCATATCAAAAAATCTGGTCACTACTCAACTGGATTTAATAAAATTAAAAAAAAACAATAATTTATTTATTACCACAGTGAACTAAGTGCTAGACATACAAAAACAAATACGAGTCTTTCCAGAAATTGAATAAACTTGATAGATTATTATTATTATTATAAATGTCTAAACCAGATCCTTCTCATTGAAAGGAGTCCAATCTTGGACTTTTACTTTGCTCTGAAGTACTTGTCAATTCCTCTACATAGGGGTTCTTAATCTCAGTGAGATTAAATCTGTGAATATGGATTTTGTAGTATTTTGATAATTGTATTTTAATATAAATTGTTTCTTTTGTAAGTCTATGTATTTAAAAACATTTTTTCTGAAAAGTGGTTGATAACTTTCACTAAGCTGCCAAAAGTATCTACAACAAAATAGGTGAAGAACTTCTGTTCTATAATAATATATGGTCATATTTGTCACTTGAATGAAGCCATTCCTTATAAGGACCCTTAAGGCATACTTGGGTTGGGGGCAGGAAGAAGAGCCATTATATAGGTCTTAAAGCTGTAAAAGCATTTAGACTTTGGTTATATGATAAAGCTTCCTTCCCCCATTTACCATTTTATTGATTAAAGGCCCAGAAGATCTAAATGATTGTATTAATATTTCTTAGCATCTTAGCAAACATGTCCTTCCTGCCCCTCACTATTTTCAGAAGTTATCATTTTGAAGTAAGTGATTGGCTCCTAGAATGGCCCAAGGAAGGATCAGAATTCTTTCTTTCTATTGAGTTCATCTAAGATAGGAAAAACCTGACCCTCCAGTGTTCAGGTGAAGGCTTTTGATATTAAAAAAAGCTTACCCTTTTAATATCGAACCAAAATATGATTCTTAACCTCCCCAAGTCAAATAGAAAACTTAAACCAATATTTAAACCCCTCATTCAGAAGCTGCTATTGCTTTTTACTTTGTCAATTTCTAGGCTGATGCATAATACATGAGGAATGGGAAGGAAAGGGAAAGCTAGCTAATCCCCCAAATTAGCACCTTTCTTATTTCTCTTGATCAAATGGAAGGATTATTGTATTTTGTGTATTCTTTTTGAACTGGAACTCATAAAATGTTTAACAGAGAAAATGATTCTTTGGGATTCATCATTAATAAATTCCCTAGATCAAAAATCACTAGTCAGTGTTTTGACAGGCATCCACAAAGAGGTTTCTATATACCAAATATTGGTGCAAAAATGAGGTGTTTGAGGGCCCTCAGGGAGAAAAGAAGCTACTTAAGCATTTTGTGGTGTTTTATTTTCAAAGCAATTAACAGAAGTCTAATGAGTTTCCAGAATGGAAATGATAGCCAGTAATTACTGTTTTTTGAGATGGTAGGAATCATAAAACAAGGAGCATTTTGTTCCAATACTGGTAAATGAAAATAAATTTGAAAATGATCAATAAGGAGAAACAGACACATTCTAAACTGTTTTTCCCCAAGTCCTATAATGAGGTGAGGTCAGCAGGAAGCCAGCTCATTTGAAGCCCCCTGACTGTGGTCAGCCTCTTCAGTGGGTTGCTCAGATCTTGGAAATCAACTTTATTATTCTCCTGTCCAACCCCTTGTGAAATTGATGAATATGAATATTCTTAGCTCTATTTTGCAGATAAGCTATTTCAGGAATAAAAATTATTGCTATCAGTAATGATGATACTGGTCATAATGCAGATCACAATGATGATGATGATGATGATGATGTGCAGTGAAAGGAGCTCTGTATTTGAAGTTTAGAGGGGTCCTAATCAGAGCATCAGGACATGAGTCCCAGATCTACAACTTGGGTACATTGATTCATTTCTCTAAGTCTTGTTTTCCTCATATGTAAAACAAGGTGGTTGGACTAGATCAGAGGTTTTTAAACCTTTGGTAGTTTGAAGAAACCTATGGATCTCTTCCTAAAATAATTATTCATTGTTATAATTATTATAATAAAATAAAAATTCATTGTTGAAGGAAGTACTAAATTTCAATTAAGATATAATGAAAAGTAATAAAGAAGGTAATAAAAATGAAGATATATTTTTATCACCTACATTCATACAACCTCCACACTTTGCCTTGAAATCTCTCCACTACCCCCAATCTAGATTAGACAGGACAAAATGATCTCTGAGGTTGCCTCCCAGTTCTAAGTTCCTGGTCTTATGATTTTTAAGATTAATCTTATTGATGTAGTGCTTTAAAGCTGATGAACATGATGTCCTCAAAGCAACCCCATGAGATAAGAAGTAGAAGAATTATCATTGCCTTGTATAGATTAGGAAACTGAGGCTGAAAAGTTAAATAACTTTTCCCATGGCCATATAGGTAGAACTGAAGTTGGGATTCAAAATTTCATCTCCCTGCTTTTTGACTTCTTCCCACATTACCTCTGTGAAGTAGAATATTGTCAGTGTGTAAGATGCAGTCCTAGATGTGACAGAGTCAAGGACCTGGAAGCCCATCCTGCCTCTAAGGCTTACTACCTTTGTGACCTTAAGGCAAGTTACCAAAGCTCACTCTGTCCTCATTTTTCTTAATTAAGTGACATCTTAGATCTAGCTAACTCAAAATCTGTGATGCTAATAGGGCAGCCAGGTAATGCAGTAGGAGAGTGTCCACGTCTAGTGCCAAGAAGACTCATTTTCTTGAGTTTAAAAAAAATCCGGTCTCTGACACTTACTAACTGTGTGACTTTAGTCAAGTCACTTAACCCTTTTTTTGCTTCGATTTCTTCATCTATAAAATTAGTTGGAGAAAGAAATGATAAACCATTCTAGTATCTTTATCAGGAAAATCACAGCTAGGGTCACAAAGACTCAGACAACACTAAAATGACTGATTTACAACAAAAATGATCCTGATAGTGAAAAAAAATGTTCCAACACATTATTTGGTAAATGTGGAGAACCTAGATCTCAGCAGTTTGACTGAATTTAATCTGTATATCTGATGAACTTGTCCCTAGTCACAGCACATGTTGGGGTTAGGGAGAAGAAAGGAATTTATGATGATCTAGGACTAAGTCTATTTGCTCATTCTACTCAGTCATGTGGCATAAATCCATGCTGGCAACAAAGATCAGGCTGAGAGTAGCATGTCAAAAAGACTAGATGAGTGAACCAGAGCAAGCAAACTAAGAGATTATGAAAACATGGAATATGGATTTCTTTCCTTTTGCCTTTAATATAATATTATCACTCATTATTGCAACTATTTCCAAGAACTGGTATTTTTTAGGCAAATGTTTCCTCTTAGATATTATTTCCTTTTCTAGGTAAATCTTGTTGATAAAAGTTTCAGTACTTCTATCACTTTTATTACTGAAGTGGGAAAAAGTGTTTATCTTAAAATGTTCAGCTTCCTTCAAGGTTCAGCTGATATGTCAATGTCTACTAAAAGTCTTTTCTTATTCCTCCAGTTATTAGTACTCTTACCATCCTCTGTTTATCTTACATGTTGTCTCCCTTTCTCCTTTAATCTAGGAGAATATAAATTCTTGCAGGGAAGAGATTGTTTCTTCATTTTGTCTTTCTATCACCAGACCCTGGTAAAGCATCTTACTTGTAGTAACTGCTCATTAGATTGTGTCTTAAACATATTGTAATGGCCCAGAACCGGACCCTTTTCCCCCTTTTTACATTGCTAAAAGTTTTCTATTCAAATTACATATAATAATTTCTTCTCTAAAATGACAGGGTTGTACTAGACACCTTATCTAAGATCATTTCCAGCTCAACCACTATGTTTCTACAAGCTTCAAAATTTTTCATTCTATTTTGTACTCACCCATCATGCTGCACTTTCAGCCCAAACTTTGGAGGGACAAGAATCCCCAAGAGACAAATAGTCCAAAGGAGCTTCTTCATTCTTCTGCAGAGATATTATAGCGACCTAGGTCCCACTTACAGGAAAAGATGTCTCAGATAAAAGAAGAAAGGACTGTTCTCACAAATCCAGATAAAATAAATCAGAGTCATGCCCTCTGATTTTTATGACCAAATTAAGTGAGTAAGTTTAAAGTTCAGGGTGGAATAAATCAAGCTGATGTGAATCTTGATCCTTATGAAATTTAGCACAAATCCCTTTTTGGTGATTATATTTTTCTTCCACCTCCTCTAGCCACTTTCTTGATTTCCTTCTTGCTGATCAGAAAAAGGAGAAGGTCTTTATACAAGATAAAAATAGCTGGCAGAGCTATGCAAAGAACTTGACATATATTGTCTCTCCATATTCCTGTGAAGTGGGTACTATCAGCATTATTATCCTCAGAGACTCATTGCTGTTGGTCACACTAATACAAAATGCAAGAGTTGGAGTGGGTATTGAAAGAGAATGTAGGACAGGTGACATTTTTCTTGTATGACAATGCAAAAAAATGGTTTGAAGGGTGAAGACATCTTGTCTATGTTTAGACAAGTGGGTTATGGTGGAAAAAGTATGAGGCTTCTTTGACTATGGGTTAAAATCAAGAACTAGGTCTGAAACATGACAGGATGGCAGAAGGTTGTGTTCCCACAGGACCTTATAGCATATGGTAATATAAGCAATCTGCAGAATAGATGTCACAGGAAACTTGGAAGGAGAGGAAACTCTTAGACCTTGGCAACTAGAGTTCCTCCCAATCACCAAGTGTTTCAGCTTCCATATTCCTGTCTGACTTGGTCACACTGGCTTCTGTCCTTGTTCTACTGTATATCAGTACCCAGTTGATTGTTCCTCATCTGGTTTACCTGTAAGTTAGTGTAATTGTTCTTTTTCCTTTGGTATCCCACCTATGGTGATTTCCTTCTCCTTATTCCTCTACCTTAATGGTTCTTCTAGGTCATAAAAAACCCAAGACTATTAAGAAAGTAGAACTGACCAAATGGAAAAGGAGATACAATAGTTTCTGAAGAAGATAATTCCTTAAAATTTAGAATTGGGCAAGTGGAGGTTAATGATTTAATGAGACATCAAGAAACAATCAAACAAAATCAAAAGAATGAAAAGATAAAAAAAGAACATGAGATAATTCATTGGAAAAGGAAATGGCCTGTAAAATAGATAAAGAAAAATAATGTAAGAATTATTGGACTATCTGAAATTCATGATTTTACAAAAGAGCTTAGACATCATCTTTCAAGAAATTATCAAACTGCCTTTATATCCTATAACCATAGGGTGAAATAGAAACTGAAAGAATCCACCAATCACTTTTTCTAAAAGAGATCCCAAAATACAAACTCCCAGGAATATTATAACTGATAGGATTCTAATTGTTGCCCCAACCCAAATGCCTTGTGTAACTAACAACAAACAGATCATCACGTTCTATAACACCTACCTGATTGCCACATGATACTTTCTGTGCCAATTGGCTTAAAAATAACACAAAAATTAGCCAGTAAGAGAGTAGTACCAATAGGATGCAGAGCAGGATGTTGTATTGCAATCAAAGACTTTCCCCAATGTGGCACCTGCACACTTTCTTTCATTTTCTGTCCTTGGGTGAACTTGTGCTAGCTATATCATTAGCATATATTAATAATTGCCCACTGAGCTTTTCTGTATGCATTCTGGGTAACCATATGGGCAGTTCCACAAAGGCTTTAGGACTTCCCCATATTAGGAAACCCTTTCTATAACTCAAAATGTACATATCTTGCGCTGTAATCAGCATCATTTATTCTAAAAATTCTTGTCTTGATTTACTAGGCTACTGATCCTTTCAAGGAGCTTGTCTGTCCTAGTCCCCCAGTGAGTGCTTAAATCTCAGTAAATCCCTTTACTAGATTTGGAGATGGCCTAAATCCTGCATTTTTTCAGATGACTCTATGAATCACTTGCCTAGACCTAATACAGCCAAGTTCCATAGCTCCCAAGTCAAGGAGAAAATATTATAAATACCCAGAAAAAAATTCAAATACAGTTAGGATAACACAAGATTTATCAGTTTCTACATTAAAGGATTAGAGGACTTGGAATGTGATGTTCTGGAGAGCAAAGGAGTTAAGATTATAAGGAAGAATCACTAATTCAGCAAAATTGACTATAATCCTCCAGGGATTAATCCTTCCTTACAAAATGGATATTTAATGAAATAGAGAACTTACACACATTCCTGATGAAAAATCCAGACCTGAATAAAAAATTTGACTTTCAAATGCAAGACCCAAGAGAAGATTAAGAAGGTAAACAAGAAAAAGAAAGGGATTCAATAAAGTTAAACTGTTTACATTTCCTACATGGGAAGATGATACTCATAATTCCTAAAAACTTTCTCTTTATTAGGGCAGTTGGTAGTATACAGAGACAAAGGGCATGGATGTAAATTAAATATAATGGGATTGTATTAAAAATAAAATTAAAGGGTGAGAGAGATGAATGCACTGGAAGAAGAGGAAAGGGAAAAGTAGAGTAGGGTAAATTATTTTATATAAAAGAGGTTAAAAAAAACTTTATAATGAAGAGGAGAATGAGAGGGGGGATACCTACTGTAGAAAAGTTGAAAGGAAAGAGAGAAAAAGAAAGAGAGAGACACAGAGAAACAGACAGTGAGAGAGAGAGAGAGAATGAGAGCGAAATAGAACGAGAGGGAGAGCAAGAGCAAGAGAGTGTGTGAGAGAAGGATAACAGAATTGAAAAATAGGATTGAAGGAAAAACACAATAATCATAATTATGAAATATTTTATAGCAAATTTCTCTGATAAAAGTCCCATTTCTCAAATTATATATTTGAGAACTGAGTCACATTTGTGAAAAGACAAATCTATAATCAAATCTATTGATAGTAATCAAAACTATAGTTATGTGAAAAAATGCTATAAATTATTATTAATCAGAGAAATGTAAATTAAAACAACATTGAGGTGCTATCTCATGCCTATAAGATTAGCTAATATGACAGAAAAAGAAAATAAAAAATGTTGAAGGGGATATGGGGAAATCAAGATACTAATTCACTGTTGGTAGAATCATTCTGGAAAGAAAATTGGAATTATGTCCAAAGGACCATAAAATCATGCATACCCTTTGACCCAGTCACTACTAGGTCTATATCCCAAAGAGATAAAAAAAAAAGGAAAAAAAGCTACATATACAAAAATATTTATAGCAGTTCTTTTGGTGGTGGCAAAGAATTAGAAAATTAGGGGATGCCCATGAATTGGGGAATGGCTGACCAAGTCACTGGTGCAAAGTGGAGCAGAACCAGGAGGACATTGTATATAGTAACAATATTTTACGATCAACTGTAATGATTTAACTATTCTCAGCAATACAATAATTCAAGACAGTGTCAAAGGACTGATGATGAAAAATGCTATCCATCTACAGAGACAAAGCTGATGGCATCTGAATGGAGCAAAGCATGATTTTTCTACTTTCTTTATTTTTCTTTTTTAGTCTGTGTTTCCTTTCACAACATGACTTATATGGAAATATATTTTGTTTGATTTCCAATTTATAACATATCAAATTGCTTGCCTTCTGGATGAGGGGGGAGAAGAGGAAGAGAATTTGAGATTCAAAATTTTTAAAAATGAGGGTTAAAATTGTTTTTTTATGTAATTGGGGAAGGGAAATATTAAATTTAAATGGAGGGGGGAGAAAAAGAAATAACCTGGCACAGTATGCTATTTAGGTCTTGCCAGGCTGTCCATTCTGGTATTTCAGACTGATGTCAGCCTTTAGCTGACTTACTTAGGCAAAATTGTCACAGAGAAGAAAATTTATCATTTGCTCAGCAATAAAGCCACCTGCATCTAAATTATCAGCCTAGAGCAGAAAGAACCAAAGGACCCAAATCCCAATTGGACTCATTTGCCTTTTCTTGTCCTGGGGAACTTCTGGGAAAGAAGAGTCAGAGAAAATGCTATTACATAATTAAAGACTCTGTGATTCATGTGCAAGTGCCTTCATTTAAAGCAATAAAACAATATTATGTTCTTGTATGATGATCAAAAGAAGTATAGCAGCAAATCAAGTCACCTACTAAACAAATGTTTCATCCTGCCATATGACCTCATCTAAGAGCCAATTTGTTTATTTATCTACCTGTTCATTTATTCATTCATTCACTTATTCATTCATTCACTTATTCATTCATTTGTTTATCGTTCATTTATTTGTTTTTTGATTGACTGATTGAGAAGGTGGGGAGAAATGGGAAGTGGTAAGAGATAGATTCTCTTAGTGGGGAATTTCTCAACCAGCCCCTTAACCAGGGGCTTAGGGAGAATTTCACCTACCAGCAGGCTGAATGACTAAATAGCAAATAAATTAAGAAGCTAGACTAAAGAGGAGAGGATTTATCAGCACACAAGGAAACTACCAGCTGGAAGAAACCAGCTTTCCCAGGGAATGGGCATGCAGGTAAGTGGGGTATAAGAAATAATCACTACACAGTGTTCTGCTATAAAAATCATTCAAGAGAATGGTATGTTTTCTAATAAAGCTTGCATATAGCACTTTAAAGTTGGCAAAGCACATCACATGCATTATCTCATTTCTCTTAAGGATGATCCTGAGAGGTGTTAACATTGTCCTTTTTTTTTTTTTTACAGACAATGATAATAATAACAATGATGATGAAAATTCACATTTATGTAGCATTTTAAGGTTTACCAAGTACTTTTAAAAATTTTATCTTATTTTATTTCCACAATAACCTTTGAGACATAGGTCCTATTATTGTTTCCATTTTATGATGAGAAAATTGAGACAGAGAGGGTATGACTTAACCAGGATCATATTCCTAGTATCTGAGACACAATGATGTCTTCCTAACTTCATATCCTCCATTTTATCCACTGTCTCACTGAGTTGCTTAATGGGTGTTGATCTCAGAAGGGATAGGGAAGGTCATTTTCGGGAAGAGACTAAAGCTGTTCCAGGCAGGGCAGTTTGTTATTCACCTCGTTAAATTCTTTCTAAACTAGGAAATTTCAATGCTGAGTTGAGGACTCTTCTGAGATGGAATTTCTGGCCAAAATGGAGTAAGTTTTGCACAGCTCTTATCCCATTAACTGACCCCTATAATACCAAACTGGAAACATTTACAAAGTTCATTAGCACTGCTATTGGAGACCCTGGAATGTTGTTTTATCACTTTTCTGTGTATATCTCTGTCTTTCTTTCTTTCTGTCTTTTAATTTTTGTCTCTCCATATTTCTGTTTCTCTGTTCCCATTTATCTCTATGCCTCTGTTTCTTTCCCCAACAAGATAATTTATTGTTGTTCAATTATGTCTTCATGACCCCATTTGGGATTTGTTTGGCAAAGATACTAGAGGTGTTTGCCATTTTCTTCTTCAGTTCATTTTATGGATGAGAAAACCGAGGCAAAGAGACTTAAGTGATTTATTCAAAGCCATACACCTAATAAAGTGTCTGAGGCCAGATTTGAACTCAAGAAGATGGGACTTCCTGACCCCATCTAGGTGCCAACTAGATAGTAGCCTGCTTATATCTCACTTGACTTACTTTTATAATTCAACAGTCACTTATTATGTACCTACTAGGTGTTTAAGGCAAAGAACCAGATCAGCAACAATTCTTTTATTTATTTATTTATTTGGTTTTATTCATTCATTCATTTATTATTTATTTTGTTTGTTCATTTTATTTATGTTTGTTTTTATAAGGTAAATTATATTTATTATTAATATATGTGGTGGGAATGGATTTTTAATTATTTTCCTCATTTAATAATATTTTATTTTTTTCCAATTACATGTGAAGATAGTTTTCAGCATTTACTTTAACAGAATTTTGAATTCCAATTTTTCTCCTTCCTTCTCTTCCCTTTCCCCTCCAAAAGATGATCACCAATTTGCTGTAGGTTATACATGTACAATTATATTTAAAATATTTTCACATTATTTATGAACAACTATTTTTTTAGAAAGTGCTTTAAGGATATGTAGCCAGATAGGATAGCTGGAGAACTAGTCTGGCAATCAAAAAGACCTCAGTTTAGGTCATACAGTTAATACTATTGGTCATTTGAATCTGGATAAATCATTATACTTCTCAGCTATAGGATGCAGACCTCCAATAATTGAAGTAACTTCTTCCTTCATTAATTCCCTATAACAATAAGACCACAAGCCTAAACCCTATCCTTTAAAGCTTACAAAGTACCATCCCTGAATAGAAGAGGACTAATAATATTTTCTCTATTTTGAAGAAGAGGAAAGTCAATCTCACAAAGTAAAATGACTTATTTTATGACCTCAAGCTAATAAGTGAGAACCAGCTCTGCCATGACTCCACATCCAGAATTTTTGCAACAAACCATGATTGCTTTGTGTCACAGTCCCTGCTTTCCAATTGTCCTTCAGTTTAGGGGACCAGGATAAAAATCATTGAAAATAACACATTAGAAAATGATGGAATGCACCAGAGAGATAGACAAGAGAGGTATGGGAGACTGAGAGAGTAGAATTCTCTTTTGGACATAAATTGATTTTGTTGTTGTGGTTTTTGTAGTTCATTCATGTCTGAACACAGCTTTCATTCATTCCCTCTTGGTCGGGATGACAGTCTACTCCATTGACTCTCAATTCTGCCCTAATCCTCCTTTCCTATATTTGTGTGAGCCCACTAGGGTTAGTACAGACCTAATCAATCAATTAACAAGCTTTTTAAAGCACCTATTGCACACACTCTGTTAGCAGCTGGGAATACAAAAATACAAAACAGAATCATATGTTATCAGATAGGGAGAAAAGATGTAAATGTACAAAAATAGATAAAAGAGATACAAAGTAAGGTCTTCAAACACCAAATCATGGACAACCATACCTTACTCTCTCCGTCCCTTTTCTTTCCTTTGACACATTCACCAAAAGAACCTTTAAAATTTAAGAGATTTTCTTTATCTAGCAATATTTATAACATCTACGCTGAGGGTGATTTGCTGAAAGGGAGCCCATTATGCAAAAACCTAAACTTAACCAAACAGATAAATTAGGGGGTAATTATCTTCTTTACAAGAGGATTCTTCCTTTCAAGGAGGACTCACTACAGGATCCCTTTAAATAAGGGGGTTCCTGCTGGGTGTAAAATAGGCTTGAATTGATAAAAATTCAACTACTGTACAACTTTTCAGTTATATATCTTTTGCCTAAAATGAGGCATACCTAGAGTATTTAAACCTTAATTATATCAAATAATAATAATGATAGCAAACATTTATATAATACTGTAAGGTTTTCAAACTGCTTTATAAATATCATTTTACTTGATATATAACTACTCCAAATGTGTTATCCCTATTTTATAGATGAGTAAACTGAGAAAGACAAAACTTAAGTAATTAAATACCTAGTAAATGACTGAGGCTAAATTTAAACTCAGGTCTTTTTTACTCCATTTATAATATTACAATCATTGCACCACATAGCTACTTCTTATAAAAAATAAAATCAAAGAATTTTAGATTTAAACTGGAAAGAACCTCAGAGCTCATGTAGTTAAACTTCTCTTTACAGATGAGGAAAGTTGGGCCTATGGAGGGTAAAAGGCTTGCCTTTGACCACACAGGTCTTTGAAACAGGTATATTCTTCAAATTTGTGACTTTAAAAAATTATATTATTACATATCAACATCTCAACTGAGCTATGAGTTGTGCCTTAACTTCTAATGTAATCACCATCATGGCTTAGCAACAAAATGCTCTTACACAGTTTATTTTTTGGTTTTGAGATTAAATTGTATATGTAGTATAATTACATATATACAGATACAGGTATTATTAGAATAATTACTTCATTGAGTTGTTATAAAGTACTCTACTTAAACACATTCTGGAGACTTCATTTTGCACAGACTCTAAATTTCATTGATCTCTCTTTAAAATTAGGCTACTTGGGGGCAGAGCTAAGATGACAAAGAGTAGATAGACCTTTGTCTGAACTCTTCCTGGCTTCCCTCAGGTCAACACCAGATAAAGCCTTTGAACTGGTTTTGGAGTGACAGAACCCACAAATATTTGGAGTGTTACAAATTTACAGCAGAAAATATTTTGGAAGGACTTCAGAAAAAATCTGTTTCAACTGGGGGGTGGGGAGAGAGGGGAGGGCAGAGAGGTGGCTGAATGCAGCACAGGGACCTAGGGTGGAATGGTATACACAGCAGGAAAATCTACTAAGAGGCTCTTAGTCAAAATACAGCAGCATTGGCTACTCTGTTTTGGTTCAAAACCAGTAAATCAGCAGACTATCTATAAGACATTCAATACAACTACAAAAGACAAATAATGAACTTCCGAACCCCAGTATAAGGAGGGATATGGCCATGCCCATCAAGCATGGTAAGGAAGCCAGAAGTGCCAGTCCCAGGGCAGCATAAAATCACTGTTGCCTATAGAGGAAGCTTGGGACAATTTCCCCTTTGCCCTAAGAGCAGACCTCAATCTTTACAAATGAGCAAAAAAAAAAAAAAAAAAAAAAAAAAAAAAAAAAAGAGCTCTGATCACAGATAGCTTTTATGAAGACAGAGAACAGACCTCAAACCTTGAGGACAACAAAACCAAAACATCTCCAGATAAAATCTCAAAGGGTGATGAGTTGGTCCCCATTTCACAAGGCACTCTTGAAAGAATTCAAAAAGAATCTTAAAAGACAACTAGAAGGAAAATGGGAAAAGGAAATGAGAGCTCTGAAAAAGGAAACAAATTATCTGAAGAAAATCACTCATTAAAGAATAGTTTTGGTGAAATGGAAAACAAATTCAACTCCTTGAAAAACAGAATTTCTGAAATGGAAAAAAAAACAACAACAATGAACAAAACAATTCACTTAAAATGCAAAAGGAGATTTAAAAAAAAAGCTAACTGAAGAAAATAATTCACTAAAAATTGGAATTGAACATATGGAAGCAAATAACTCATAAGACACCAAGAATCAAACAAACAAAACCAAAAAAATGAAAAAATAAGAAAAATGTAAAATACCTCATAAGAAAAACAACTGACCTGGAAAATCGATCCAGGAGAGAGAATCTAAGAATTCTTGGACTCCCTGAAAACCACAATGAAAAAAAAAACCTAAAAAACATATTTCAAAAAAATCAAGGAAAACTGCTCTGATGTTCTAGTACCAGAGGGTAAAATAACTAATGAAAGAATACATTGATCACTGTCTGAAAGAGACCCAAAAATGAAAACTCCAAGGAATATTGTAGCTAAATTTCAGAATTATCAGATGAAGGAGAAAATACTGCAGTCAGAAAGAAATGATTCAAATATCAAGGAACTACAATTAGGATTATCCAGGGCCTAGCAGCTTCCACTTTAAAAGATTGAAAGACCTGAACTATGATATTCTGGAGGGCAAAGAAACATGGACAGAAGCCAAGAATCAACTATCCAGTAAAATTATGCATTATCTTTCAGGGGAAAAAATGAGCATTCAATGAAATAAGGGATTTTTATTTATTTTTGATGAAAAGACAAAAGCTGGACAGAAAATTTGGTCTTCAAATACAGAACTCAAGAGAAGAATAAAAGGTAAAAAGAGAAGAAAAAAACTATGTTTCTAAAGGTTAAAATGTTTACATGTCTATAGGGGAAGATGACATGTTTAACTCTTGAGAATTTCATATTTGTTAAGGATAAAATTAAAGAATATAGGTATAATTTGACTTTATATGATACAAAAATAAGCTATGAGTGGAAAAGATATTGCACTGGAAGAAGAGGAAAGGGAAAGTAAAAAGGGGTGAATTAGATCTCATAAAGAGGCAAAAAAGATTTATTACATTTGAGAGAAAGAAGAGAGAAGGATGAGCATTGTGTGAACATCAATCTCATCATATTTGGCTCAAAGAGAAAATATCAGACATATTTAGTTTAATATAGAAACTTGTCTCATCCTATGGGGAAATAGGAGGAGAAGGGGGAAAGGAAAGGGAGAGATAATAGAAGGGAAAATAGAAGTAGACAGGGAAAAGGATAAGAAAGGAGTAGGGATTATAAAAGAAGAGGGAAGATTGAGGGAAGTGGTGGTCAGAAGCAAAATATTGGTGAGTGGGGAAAAGGGGAAGAAGAAAAATATAAATGGGGGAAAATAAGATAGCAGGAAATACAGAATTAGTCATTTTATCTGTGAATGTAAATGGGATGAATTCTCCCATAAAACAGAAGCAGATAGCAGACTGGATTAAAAGCTAGAATCCTACAATATGTTGTTACAAGATACACATTTAAAACAGAGTGATACATACAGAGTAAAGATAAAAGGCTGAAGAAGAATCTAATATGCTTCAGCTGAAGGAAAAAAAAGGGGTAGCAATCCTAATCTCAGATCAAGCAAAAGCAAAAATAGATCTAATTAAAAGAGACAAGGAAGGAAACTACATTTTTCTAAAGGGTACCATAAATAAAGAAATAATATCAATATTAAACCTTTATGCACCAAGTAGTATAGCATCCAAGATCCCAGAGAAATTAAAGGAGCTGCAAGAAGAAATAGACAGCAAAACTATCCTAATGGGGGATCTCAATCTTGCTCTATCAAAACTAGATAAATCAAACCACAAATTAAATAAGAAAGAAGTTAAGGAAGTAAAAGGAATTTTGGGAAAGTTAGGTATGATAGACCTTTGGAGAAAATTGAATGGAGACAGAAAGGAATTTACTTTTTTCTCAACAGTACCTACACAAAAATTGACCATGTATTAAGGCATAAAAACTTTAAAATCAAATGCAGAGAGGCAGAAGTAGTAAATGCATCTTTTCAGATAATGATGCAATAAAAATTATCTATAATAAAGACCAAGGGAAAAATAGACCAAATATTAATTGGACTAAACAATGAGTGAGTGAAACAACATATCATAGACACAATCAATAATTTCATCCAAGAGAAAGACAATACTGAAACAACATACCAAAATGTATAGGATACAGCCAAAGTAGCTTTTAGGGGAAGTTTTTATTTCTAAATGCTTACTTGCCTAAAATAGAGAAAGAGACAACCAATGAATTGGGCATGCAACTAAAAAAGTTAGAAAAAGAACAAATTAAAAACCCCCAATTAAATAACAAATTTGAAATTCTGGAAATAAAAAGGGACATTAATAAAATTGAAAGTTAGAAAGCTATTAAAATAATAAACAAGGGACAGCTAGGTGGCGCAGCGGTTAGAGCACCAGCCCTGAAGTCAGGAGGACCTGAGTTCAAATCTGGTCTCAGACACTTCCTAGCTGTGTGACTCTGGGCAAGTCACTTAACCCCAATTGCCTCAGCAAAAAGCAAAATAATAATAATAATAAACAAAACTAAGATTTGGTGTTATGAAAAAAATCAACAAAATAAACCTTTAGTTAATTTGATTAGAAATAGGAAAGAAAATCAAATTGTTAGTGTCAAAAAGGAAAAGGTGAACTTTCCACCAATGAAAAGGGAATTAAAGCAATAAAAGGAGTTATTTTTGCCCAACTATATGCCAGTAAATTTGACAATCTAAGTGAAATGGATGAATACCTACAAAAATATGGATTGCCCAGATTAACAGAGGAAATAAATTACTTAAATTGTCCCATTTTAGAAAATGAAATTGAACAAGCTATTAATCAAATCCCTAAGAAAAATCTCCAGGACCAGATGGATTACAGGAGGTAAGGAAGGAGAAAAAAACATTTGGAACACAAGATTTTGCAAGGTTGAATGTTGAAAATTATCTATGCATATGTTTTGAAAATAAAAAAGCTTTAATAAATAAGTAAATAAATTAGGCTACTTGTCCAACCATACACAAATTCATATCCACTAGCAACTCTTTACAAGATTATTTACTTCATTAAACTTAAATCTTTGTATTTCTATCCTCAGTGCCTAGCACAGTGCCTGGTACAACTCTTTTCATGATTATTGACTTTATTAAGCCTAAATCTTTGTATTTATATCCTCTGTTCCTTGAACAGTGCCTACTACAATGCCTGGCAATAATCAAGGCTTGTTGATTGATATCAATGACTTTTGAAAATTATCTTAATATTGATGACATGCTATTTCTACCATCACCTTAGACGCTAGCATCCTTAATTCATATGCCTTGTTAATGGACTTTGTTCAGTTGCCAAAAGAAAAAGAAATGATTTCCAACTTATATCCTGTAAATGATTCAGCAAATAAAAATTCAGGGAGGTTTTTTAAAGCATGAATTTTTGTTGAGATAGAACATTACCACACCTAAACTAAAAGACATAAATATGAATAATATTCAGGACCTACTGTGAATTCCCTGAGAATAGGGATGGTCATTTGCATTTCCTTGTGTCCCTGCAACTTAGTAGGGTACCTGGCACATAGTAGGTGTGAAACAGAATTCTTATCAACTGACTGGTAAATAACCACTGAGAAATAGAATGTGACAAGACACCTAAAAGAAATGATAGATATAGAACTTTGGGGGTTTAGAAGAAGGCAAGAAACTACTCTTTGTCTGCAAAGCAGGCAAGGATACTGTAGGGTCTGAATTTTAAAGTTTACACAGTTGGATTACTTTATCTTTCAGTGAGGGATTCAATGTGGTATAATACAAAGAATACTGGTTTAGAAGTCAGTAGACCTGTATTCTAGTCCTTGTTCTATCAAGAATTAGTTGTCTGTTTTTGAACACCTGCCTTTTTTTTTCCTTTGGGCTTCAGTTCCCTCATCTATAATAAGAACTGTCCTTTTGTTCTCTAATTTTTGGTAATTCAGAGTGTCTCAAAAGTCATAGTGCACTTTTATTCGTGGTTCTTTCCCTCCTGCCTTTTTTGAAGCTTTAGTAATTTAAAACTTTACTACAACTTTGGGGACATCCTATACAACTCTTTGCTAACCACCAGTTTTCATTGCAACAACCCACCACAGAAGGGCTTTAACAAAGTGGTTTTACAAGTAAATGTTCCTGAAAGTAATTAGTGATTAAACCTAAATCTCTACAACTTTCTAAGTATCTCAGTCAACACAGGCTATATGGAGATCATTTCTTTTTTCTTCTGAGATCAAAACTGCAAAGGTCATCAGCAGAAAGCTTTAAAAGTTCTAGGAAAATGGCAGACAAATAAATCAACTTTCTTTGTGCCCACAGAACAAAAATTTTAATATACACAACACTCCAAGTATAGGCCATATCACTACAAAACAAAGAATTTTTTTTAAATGGAAAAGACATATATTTACACATATGTATATAAGGATAAGTGTATGTGTACACTGAAAATAATACCTATTATAACCTTAACACAGGTTTTTCTATGGATTTGGAAAAAACTATAACATATTATAATCAGCACAGTTACTCATCAAGGACTTAATAGTACAATAGTGCTTTCCTTTCATCTATTCTATTCACCTATCACCTATTCATTCTATTCTATTCACCTATCCTACTTGGTAATTAAAAGTGAATATGTAGGTGTCCACAAAATCTTTCTGAAGTTTCAAGCTTGTTAAATCTGGATATGATGCCTTCTGAATCAGTATTATCAAACTCAAAAAAAATTAAGTATACAAAATAAAATTGGTAACATGCAAAACATTTTTCTCACTAGTAATTCCCTAGAATTCTATGATTCTTTTAGGCTAACATCAATTAAAAAAAACAATAACATTGATTTCAGACAATATTTACTTTTTAAAATACATGAAATCGATAGTACCATAAATACTATAAAGTAAATAATTAAAACTAAAACATTTTTAACCCAAATCTTACCTTCTACTGTATCAGATAGCAGTATGAGGGCTTTGGAACTGTACTGCTATAAACCTCTCTACCCTCTAAAAACTAAAGGAGAGATTTCTGATACTTTAGTTGCTATTGTCAAAAGATGTGGAGAGTGGTGAGATTTCAACATCATTTTTGATGCTCTGTCCTTCACAGCTGCTAGATGACATTGGAGACCATGAAGTGTGCACCAGCTTGAAATAATCCATTAGTGATGTCTGTTTCATGTGCTGTTTGAGATCCTTAAGGATCTCAGAGTATAGAAACATAGCTTTTCCATTTTTTCAATTCCCCCATCACACACTTGAGAGATTACTTTAGTACTTTCCAGAGCAGATTCATGAACTTTTATGAATACTTTCATTCTTTTTTTTGTCAATAGAATGAACCTTGGATTCATTAACACCAAACTTGTGGCTGACAGTGGCCACAGACATTTCGACATGAACTTTATCTAACACCTTTATTTTCTCATTAAGTCACATCACTGACTTTGAGTGCTCATCATCCTGAGTTGTCTTCAGGTACTTTACACACACACACACACACACACACACACACACACACACACACCATACACACACTAACATACTTAGATCAGTGTTTTATGTTAATAAAAAGCTTCTCTACCTACCTATAGAAGGTGAACATTAGGAGAAAACAAGATTAACTATTCTTTACATAGCATTAAACTAGTGTAAGGTTTTTTGACAGGACATGATTAAGGAAGTCTCTTCCAACAGACGTGCTAGGATATTAAGGCTAAAAGCTGGAAAAAAACTTCTGGCTTAGTGGGAAATGCTCTGACTTTGACTTTGAAAAACCTGTTTGAGTTCTGGATCTACCACTGTTTAGCTGTGTAACTATGGGAAAGTTATTAAGGATCTTTTGTATTTGTTTCCTCATTTGTAAATGTGAAAATAGTAAACCTGCATTACCTAACCTTATGGAATTGCTAGAGTTTAACATTTAATAAGACGAACTCATTTTCTAGAAGAAAGTTAAATGACACAAATTATCTCAGTATATTATTCAGTTGTGGGGTTTTTTGTTGTTGTGTCCAATTCTCAATGACCCTATTTGGGGTTTTCTTGGCAAAAAATAATGGAATGGTTTGCCACTTTCCTTCTACAGCTCATTTGACATATGAAGAAACTGAGGCAAATAGGGTTAAGTGACTTGCCCAGCATTATACAGCTATTGACTGAAGTTATATTTGAATTCAGGAAGATGAGTTTTCCTGATAATAAGCTCAGCACTCTACACACTATGCCACCTAACTGCCCATCTGTATAAGAGGCATTTTTAATGCTCTACAAATCCATGAGGCATAGAGTGGTATGATGAAGAGAGTGCTGGATTTGAAGGAAGAGCATCTGGATTTGAATCCCAGCTCTGTCACTTCTTTTTTCTGTGACTTTAAGCAAGTTATTTCACACGCTCTTGATCTCAGTTTCCATATTTGTAAAATGAATGGGTTAGAATATATACCCAGCAAGGTTTTTTTTAGCTCCAAATTCCTGTGAATTATCAACTCTATTACCTCCTGTGATTGTCAAAGTAATCTTCTATCTGCTTTTTACTTTCTTCCTACATTCAAGTCATACAGTGTTAAAGAACAGATTGCAAATCCTTTTTATGCATGTCAGTGAGCCTGAATCTTCATTTATTAAAAAACAAATAACAACCTGATTTTATCTATGGTGATCCATTTATTCATTCAAGAAGAATTTATATTAAGCACTCATTTTATGCAAGACATGTTTTTAAAATAGGCAGATGTTTTTTTTAAAAGATGAGAGGAGGGAAGAACTCTAGGAAATATTTTGAAGAAATAGCAATGGGGTCACAGGAACCCGAGTTGCCAAGCTTTAAATAACTATTTGGTACTTAAGATTATAAGATGAAACATGAGTTTTCATATTTTATAAAGGCAGTATTGTGAGGCTTATAAATTCTTGGATTGTTAGAACTAGATGGGATTGCAGAGATCACCCAATCTTATTCTTTTTTGTAAATACAACTGAGATACTGTATATAGAAGAATGGATAGAGAGCTAACTTCAGGGTGAAGCAGACAGATTCAGATGCCCTTCTGACACATACTGGCTACATGACTAAGGCTATAAGTTTCAGAATAGTCAAAAATTTGCAGTGTTAGAAGAAATTTCATAACCTAGAAATCTCTAAACTACTGAATGCATTGGTCCAGACAAAAAACACAGAGCCAATTAAAATCCAGAAAGACTTACTCGCTCATAATCACATAATTTAATGACAGAGATGAGTCAACTCCTGACTTTAAGTCATTAAGGATGAGGGATAATGAAATTCCATAGGGATGGAGTTTTAAGAATTATGCATTTGAATGATGTCAACAGATAATAGAATGAGAAATAATTATCAATAACCAATTAATAATGGAGAATCCAGGGTTTTTTCCCCTTTCTAGTCCTTCATTTTCTATTAGGTCAAGTAGCCTCTGAAGGACAGGACTAATAATAAGATAGGGTTAACATAACATTATTTTCAATCTTGAACAAAACTCTACCCAACTAGGAAGCTTAGTTCTGATTAAAGGGTAAGGAGAATCTAATCTAGGTAAATTCTGGTCCATTGTTCAACTACATAAGTGGCCCTGGTAGAGGTAAATTTTTTGTCTAGTAAGATGAAACTGTCTGTCAAAGAGTGATATAATCAAGAGTCAGGTAACCAACTCCTCATTAGAATAAGCCTCTCTCTCATTATAATATTAATTCTCTTATTAATTGTTAACCAGTCCATTGATTTCTGTGGGTAACACTCACTTTTCCAAGGGTATTTAAACATCCAGCAGCCCCACAAAATTCATCTTTGCTTTATGAGAAAAAAACAATGACTATCATGTTATTAACTATTTGCTAGTGATAATTAATAAATTGATTAATTACCCAGAAATTATGACTCTGACTTTTCATTCATTACCACACAAACATCTGGGCTCTGACCCATATTATAATGATTTTGTGATTCTTCTTCAAAGTGCCTACTGCCTTGTGTTTTGTTGCTTTTTAGGTGACAGACTTGAAATCAGGAAGAAATGAATTTGAATCCTACCTTTGGCACTTGCTGTGACTTAAAGCAAGTCATATAACCTCTTTCATACTTAGCTTCTTCATTTGTAAAAAGGGGAATAAAGTAGTACCTAGTACCTACTCCCAGGACTGTTGGAAGAATCAAATGAGGTAACAGATGTAAAGTGCTTAGTAAACTTTAAAGCATAATATAAATGCAAACTAGGTATTTTTGATTCTGTCAGCTGAATGAATGAATGAATGGTAAAATGGTAAAGACTCCATTCAAATCTCACCTTCTTCAAGAAGCCTTTCTCAGTCACCCCCACTGGAGTATCTTCCCTCTGAGATTATTTCCCACTGGGATACATGGGGTTTTCAGAAGAACTAGTACTACTGGTGTGAGGACTTGGCAAGCCACCACAAGTCATCTTGACTTTTGTCTTTCTACTGGACTTCAATAATTCTGGAAGATACAGTGAGACTGACAACTTTGTGCAACTCTACCTCACTTAAATCCAATTAATATAAAGGTCAAGACATCACCCCATGATGTCACTGATGCTTTTTGAAAATGGAGGACAAACATTTTGTATGTACTAAGCTGTTTCTGTGTTGTCTTTCTCCACTAGAATGTGAGTTCCTTGAGGGCAGGGACTGTATTTATTTTGTTGTTGTTGTCTTGTTTGTTTGTTTGTATCCCCAAGACTTAGCAAGCACAATGTGTAAAATATTGTTGTTCTTTGGTCATGTTCAATTCTTTGTAATCCCTTATGAAGTTTTCTTGGAAAAGAGACTGGAGTGATTTGTCATTTCCCCTTTCAGCTCATTTTACAGATAAGGAAACTGAGGCAAATGGTAAAGTAAGTTGTCCAAGGTCAAACAGCTAGTGTCTGAGGGCAGATTTGAATTCAGGAAAATGATTTTTCTTAACTTCATGCCTGCCACTCTATCTACTGTGCCTAGCTGTATAGCAAGTGCTTTACTTGCTATACTCTATAATTAAAACATATCTCTAGACCCCTTCCAATATATTGTCACGAATACATTTTGCCATTTTAAACAAGCATTGCCAGATTCAATACTTAAAAAAAACCTGTGCCTAAGTTGGTAGTTTTCGTTCTGTAAATAAAAGAATACCCCTGGAAAAATGGATCATCAATCATGTTTACATGAAATATGTGTGCTGAAAACCAAGGTCCTTGTCCAAATGAACAATCGTTTTTTTTTTTGAATCTTAAATCTATTTCAACCAAGTGATGTGATTTGAGCTTGGGTGAGGATTTTCTTTCCATAAGAAATATGTTTGAGTTACCTTTTAGTGATGGACTTTTCAGACTTTCTCTCAAATGCTTAACATAAGAATTTATTGGATTATAAAAGAGATTACATCTGACCTTCTTTGAGAATGTTCCCAACTTTGACAGTTTTTGCCTAGTTCCTACCCATCTAGTCTTTCAGAGTTTTCTCAGAAATATCTTGAAACAATATGGATATCAAAGGAGATATAGGTTGCCTATTTTCAAAGTTCTCCGAAGAAATATTGGACGTTCAGGTCAAGAACCAGCATGGTCCTAGAACAGTGCTGTCAAACTCAAGTAGAAAAGGGGACCACTAAACCATAGCTAAAAATCCCTGTGGCTATATATTAACTGATAAAGTCATATACTAACATTATGTTCGATTTTTATTTGTGTTGTATTTTTATTTGGTTTTTTAAAAAATATTTCTCAACTATATTTTAGTCTCCTTTGGGCTGCAATTGAGTTTAGAGTGAATGCCATGAGAAGGTTGGTTGCCTGTTTGACATGTTCTAACCCAGAAGACTAGTTCTCTATTTCAGTGCCATCAAAAGAACAGATCCTCAACAGAGTTCTGCATTTCTGTCAGTTCACACACACACACACACACACACACACACACACACACACACACAACATTGGTTTTTTCATAGGATCATTGATTTTGAACTGGCTGTATCTGTAGAGATCATCCAATCCAAACACTTCATTTTACAGATGAAAAAACTGAAACCTTTGCCCAATGGAGTCATGAAGACATTACGTGATAGAGGATTTGAAAATAGATCTTTTCACTCCCAATCAGCACTTTTTTTGCCCCATCATACCACACTGCTGCTTTGCATTCAGCAGAAAGCTTAAAATTAAATCAAGGTCATAGGGATAGTAGTCATAATATTTATTTTTTTTTGCTGTCCTGTTCTTTTTTGCTCTGTTGAATTTATGGATTATTGATTTCCAGTCTCTCTGTGTCTCCCTTTATCCAACTCATTGGAATGATATTGTCTCTTTTGTCCTTACATGACACTTTATCTATACCTCCCTCATATACTTATCATGTTCCTTTTTTTACATTAATTACTTATGGATGTCTTTCTAAATCATAAGCTCCATGAGAGCAGGAATCATCTCTAACTTATCTCTAACAAATTTAACTTATTCCCTGGATGTAGCATTGTGCTCTTAACACAACAGGTGCTTGATAAACTTTTAAAAAATCAAATCAAATTGAGCTGCCATGCATTTGATTGCTTGGTTTTTAGACTCCTGGTGCTCCAATTCTTCCAGTCTGCTCCATACCCCTGTAATCAAGCTTTATTTTTCCCCCTGAATTCAAAAAACTGACCTTATGTCCCTCAGCCTCAGTTCCTGATCTCCCAAGATTCTGACCTATATGGACCTTCTGAACTAGTCTGATTGTCCCGCCCCATCTGTGCTGATCTCTTGGATCTTTAAAAATGCCCTGTCTATTTCATGTCCATTTCCTCCCAGTAGTGTTTTAATTCCCACCCCTTTGCTGACTTCCTTGCTTTGATGTCTTGATATTTTAATAACCCCTGAACTTTATGGGCTAATTAAGCTTCCAATCATGACTTCTCTTATTACTGTTAAGAACTAATGTGATAAAATTGAAATAACCTCATTCACAACTACATTGAGAGCTGGGGGAAATGGGAATTTGGAGAAAATACAGATACTAGAATACTTGTTTTTGAGATATTTTTAAAAGTATAAGATGTTTGTTTACAACATATTTAAAAAATTGAATCTTTGATGGGTCTTCTGAAATCTAGCCCACCTCCCACATTTCCTTGAAGCACAAGCAGAACATTGCTCAGGAGAGGCAAAGAAAATGGCAATTGCTGTGATTCTACATGTCACTGTATTTGTCATACTGCCTTTCCTGGTTTCCTCAGTCGTTAGTGCCATAACCCATAATGAATTTGTATTTTTTATGCATCCTACATCTATTTATCTGTGTCCAGCCCCATAGAATATAAGCTCTTTGAGAGCAGGGACTTTCTAATCTTTGCATTTATATGTACTAATGCCTTCCCCTATCTACCATGTTGTTGCTGTTAATGTTGAGTCATTTCAATTTTTATGATTCTTTATGGAGTTTTCTTGGCAAAGACACTAGAGTGGTTTGCCATTTTTTTCTTTACCTCATTTTATTGATGAAAAAACTAAGGAAAATCAATTTAAATAATTTGCACAGGCTCACACATCGATTTGAGACCAGATTTGAATGCAAGAAGATGAGATTCCCTGACTTCAGGCCTGGTATTCTGGCCACTGCATCACCTAACCCTTTGATTTAATTACATGATTCAATAAAATGTAAGCTATTTGAGGGCAGGGCCTGTTTTGTTTTTGTCTTTGTATTTCTAGTGCCCAGAACATAGGATCACAGACACAAAATTGGATTTCAGATAGAATTTCGTCCTTGGGGTTCTTAACTTGGGGTCCATGAACTTACTGATTTATAATATTTTGATAAGTATTTTTTCTTTTCATGGTAATCATATGTATTTTATTTTATGCATTTCAAAACATTATTCTGAGAAAGGATCCTTAAGTTTTTTCCAGACTTCCAAAGACATCCACATACACAAGAGATTAAGAGGTCTTGATTTAGTCCAATCCTCCCCCCCCTTCCATTTTACATATGAGGAAAGTTAGATCCCAAATATACACTTTGTTCAAAGTGAAAAAGATAATATATGTCAGAAATACGATTTGAATCCAGATCTTGTGATTTCAGAGTTGGTATCCTTTCCATTGTATTATGCTACTAAGAATTTAAACTAAGACCTGATAGTCACCTGGCCTTTGGGAGCTTAAATTTTTACTCAAAAAAAAGAAGCTAAAGGTATTAATCCCCCATGAAAAGTTAAACATTAATGATTAATTGTTCTAATCCATTTCCCTTTAAAGGAAGTTATCCATGATTCTCTGGCTCTGACATAGGTATGGGATGGAAACAAACATGGATTAAGAATATATTTATCTTTGGAACTATGACATGAAAAATAAAAAAATATTGCTTCCTGCCGAGAAAGAATGTGGTCTTAAAAAGTAACTTAAATACTGCAAATTTTTCAGCTCAGGTTCATTGCTAAATCCTTGGTAAGCATACTGGTTATAAAGAACAAAGGGACAACAGAGTGATTATAGGATTGCTTTCTTCTAAGGTCTATGGAAAAGGGGGGTGAAAATGATATTCAGCTTCATCCAAAAATCCTTGGTATCTCAGTTATAGAAAAAAGTCTGTAATTATGCCAGAGCATTTCTTTATATGCTATTATTGGGTAAGAAAGGCCCAGCATTGAGTTTTTTCATAGTGACTAAACTTACTTCTTTTATAACAGAACACTAATGTGACCCATTACTTAAAGTCAACATCATAGTCCATTTAAATAACTTTCTTTTTTTAAAAAAAAACTTATTCATAAATTATCTTTTTACATAGACTAAACTTTTCTCTACAGTTTTACCTTTCCACCTCCCAGAAATTGATCAAGGATTATTTATTTATTTATTTATCTTTGCTGAGGCATTTGGGGATAAGTGACTTGCCCAGGGTCACACAGCTAGGCAGTGTTAAGTGTCTGAGAACAGATTTGAACTCAGGTCCTCCTGACTTCAGGGCTGGTGCTCTATCCATTGCACCACCTAAGCTGTCCGCAAGGATTATTTTTTAAAAAAGAAAGAAAGAAAAGAAAAATAGGAGGAAGAGAAAAAAATCAGTGAAACTAATCAATTTTTCAAAAAAAATCAACCAAAATGTTGCAATATTTCACACCCAGACATTGCCCATCTCTACAAAGAAGTCGATAGAAGTATCTTCTCAATACCTCTTCTTTGGGTTCAAACTTTTTATTTGTAACTTTGTAAGATTCAATTATTTTTTTCCATGAATATTGTCATAATCTGATATTGGTTTTTTTTTTATTTTGCTTACTTTCCTCAGAATCAGTTTATGTAAGTCTTTCCAAGCTCAGACATACACTGCATGGATGATTCTGGGCAAGTCACTTAACCTCGTTCTCTTGCTGACTATCATACTTTCCAATATGGGTATTTCAGACACCTTTTCCTTTTAAGTCACCAGATTCCCTCATCCCCTCATTTTTATTAGATATAGTCTCATCTCCTATTTTACTGAGAAGATGTATATTATCCTATATGAACTTCTTCAGTTTCATTCCACTTAGCCTCATAACTTTTTTATTCATACACACCTAGTTCTTAAAATTCTGCCATCCTTGTCAAATCTAACATATAAACTTGGGCCTTAATTCTATTCTTTTCAAATTCCTCCATGACCTTAATTCATCAATTTATCTCTCCTCTCATCCACCTTCAAATCTTTTACTGGATTCTTCCTCAATCTTCAATATTCTCATCTCTTCAACTATAAGAAAGTCTTTGTTTGACCCTACCACTTCCTTAAACCATAGTTCTTTCCTCCTTTTTATTGGAAAATTTCTATTTGCTATTCAGTGTTGGGTTTTTTTTTGGTGGTAACTTTGTATTCATCTTTCAGACTCTTACAAAGATTATATTTCTTCTTCACTCTATGAAACCAGACCCTTATTTCAATGGGTGTTATTGATCTCTTTATTAATAACTCAAATATGTATTATATCCAATATTACAAAAGTAATGGACTTAGAATCAGGGAAGACCTGTATTTGAATTATGCCTTTAATACTGACTATTTATGATAATTATGTGACCAAGGGAAAATCACTTCATTTCTCTGTACTTCATTTTTCTTATCTATGATAAAAAAGATAATTTAACCATATGGATAATAATAGTCATATTACTTGCTTTATAGGGTTGTTGCAAGGATAAAGTGATAACCATGTTATAGCATATAGTAAACATTAAGGCACTATATTAGTGTCAGATATTTTTATTCTTTATGTCTTCTTCCTCCTTGACCTATTTGTATCATTTGGAATTATTGATGTCCTCTCTTCCATGATACTTATAAAATCAATATATAACTTTAAAGTTCTATTGCTAATTATAGGATGATCATTATAATATATGTAATTATATAGTATGTCATTTTAACATAAAACATAATGTTAATGGATATCATGTTACTATTATTATGCTGTTTCATTTCTTAGTTTCCATAGCAGCTTATTCTCAAGATATCCCTCCTACATCTTTACATCTTTGCTTCTTTTGCTAGCTTCTCATTTTTCTTTTACCCCTTAAATATGTATATCTGTCCCCACCAAGAGTTTGTCCTTATTCCTTTTATTATCTTCACTCTGTCTCGATGCTAATACAAAATGTGTGTATGTACATATATGTGTGCATATGTGTAATTTCCCACAGTGATCACATTTGCTTTTATAAGTGCCTGCACACAAATAACTCCCATCTATTTTTCTTCTTTCAATATCCATTTGAGTCTCAATCTCATATTTTTAATAGCCTGCTGATTATTTCTATCTGGCTGTCCCTTCCACAGCCTCAAATTCATTGTAACTGAAACTGAACTCTTCAAACTTCACCCCCAAATACCCTTTTCCCCTAATTTCTCTATTTCTGTGATTGGTGTCATCATTCTTTGAGTATCATTTTGGTGTCAGATGGTGTCATTTTTGACTCTTTCTTCTCCCCCACTTCTCCATTGTTTTTCCTAACACACTATTCTTATCATGTCATTTTTCTAGGCAAGTGACTCCTCCCTGCCATCCAAACAAAGTATAAAGTCTTTATCTTCATATTTAAAATTTTTAAGAATCCTGTTCCAATGTGTATTTCTAGCATTATATCATATGACTCCCTTTCCAATTCTTCAAATGCCAGACAAATCAGAGTTTTCTTCTGCCCCATTTTCCTCTTGACCTCTACACCTAAAAAGAATTAAGCTCCATTTTGGAAATCTCTCTCCTTCTTTTCCCCTCCTCTCCTACCCCATCAGCTGGCTGAAATTGGTTCTCTTCCCTAGTTTCTCTTAGTATTCTATCTGAATTCTCCTTTGTCTTAATTCCATTCTCCCCTGGAATTATTTGAATACATTCACCCAATTTGATTCTCTTCCTTAGTCAGAATGTAAGCTCACAAAAGAAAATTTATGTCATATTCCCAGTATCTAATACAATGGCTCCGATATAGTAAGTTCTCATTTATTGAAATGCTAAATTCTTGTGAAATTTTGTCTGGTATATCCACTAGTTGCACTAATAAGTATCTACTCTTCATTATCACACATTCCCTGATTCTGAGTATGAGTGTGTGAGTGTGTCTGTGTGTGTGTGTGAGTGTGTGTTTTGGGGATGGAGGGAATGATATCTGTCTCCTACTGAGGGAAAGTGTGAAAAATCTTTTAGTTCTCTTGTTACTGAAACTACCATATGTCAGCTTTTCATCAACCATTTTGACATTTTTTTCTTTAGAAAACAAAAGACACTTTTCTAATGAAAATTTTTTTTTATTTTTAATCACCAATTATGAAGTGTTCTGAGGACATAATTTAAATGTCCCAGATATGGTCAAATTTTGGCAACATAGAATGCTAGAGAAGGAAGAGAACTTATGGCTTTCTAAGTCAATTCTTTCATTTTATAAACAGAGAATTACTCACAAAAATGGCTAGGGAGATTTGAAGGAGCCTTGAAATAAAACTAGTTAATGAAGAGGTACTATCCAGGGCAGGAAATGATGATGATGATGATGATAGTTCACATGAGAGAAAAGTGATATAGTACAGGGCTTCTCAAACTTTTTCCATTTGCAATCCCTTTTTGCCTGAAAACTTTTTATGTGACCTCTGGCATATAGGTATATGAAATAGGTATACAAATCAAACATTTGCTGATAATAAATCATAAAGAAATGTATTTTAAAATAATTCCTTGCTATACATACAATTTTGCCACATTAAAATGAAAGCAAATTTGCATACTAATGAGTTGGATGTGCTTGTTTATTTTTACACAATGAATTAAATCTTGGCAGAATATTTGGTACCATTTACTGTTGTCAAATTTTTCCGCAGCCCCCTACATTCAAATATGTGAACCTATTTAGGGTCATGATTATATTTGAAGGAGGTTTGATATAGTGGATAGAGAAGTCAGGAAGATCAGGGTTCTATGAAAGGATATCTTATGTCCCTTAATCCTTCAGGATGCCAAGTAACTAAGGAGCCAGCCTATATTGGTAGAGGTACTTTCCATGCTATAAATTAGCTACACTAATGAAATCATTGGTCCATATCCCCCCTCCCATTAATACATATTTACATATAAATAAACATGTGCACAAGGCAAATGTGTGTATATGTGAGGTATATATGTTCACTAATACATCTTACTTCCTTTGCAACAGTCCCATGAGGCACTGCTAATATTGTTGCCCCCATTTTATAGGTAAGAAAACTAAAATTTAGAGAAATGAGCTCATTTTACTATGGTCTTGAAGATAGTGAGGATGCTTCATACCCACAAATCTCTGGTCTTCATTCCGGTATCCTTTTCCTTTAGAATTTACTTCATCATCCAGAATGTTTTTGGTGGATTTTAGAGAACAAAACCATGGGAACAGAAAGGCAATTATTCTGTCCAAAGAACAATTAGCAAGCAAGAACAAGAGAGAAGGGGAAGGAAAAAAAAAGGATTTCACAATCTTGATGTTGGAATCAAGATTCAAAGGGCAATTTGTTCAGCTGATATTATAACAAGAATTGTCTCTTAAATATCTCCAGGATATTCCAACCTTTACTGGAAAATACCTCTGGGTGATCCATTTCCTTCAAAAATAAACCATTTCACTTTGGGAGAGCTCTAAACCTAAGAAAGCTTTTCCTTTATATAATCATCTGTCATTCCACAACATCCAGTCATTGCTCCCACTTTTACCTTCAGGAGCCAAACAAAACAAATCTAATTGTTTTATCATATAATGTAACTGGAAAGTTTGGATGGCCTTGAAATCAATGATGATCAGTGTAACTGGATATGGAATAGATCTGAATATCTAATTAGAGATTCTTGTACCGTATAACCAATGACAGTAGCTATATCATCCTCCTTTCTCCCTCTTCTCAGCTTTTATTGAGTCATCCCTCTCAAAATTATCTCAATCAAAATAAATGTTCTTTCATTTAGTCCACAACACTATCTGAGAGCCCACTGTATGAATGAGGCACCCTGCAAAGTGTTGCTATGGCAGGAAGTAGTGAGAGAAGGATGGAAAGTGGGCAGGTGGTGTAAAGACTATTATGTTAGAGTTCAGGAAATATGAATTTTATTTCTGATCTTACTACTAAATAGATAGATGACCTTGGATAAGTGACAACTTTTCTATTCCTCTTCTTGTTTTTATGTAAAATAGGAATATTGATACATTTGCTACCTCACTATAAATCCTTATATGCAATGGGGTGTTAAATATTAAATAAATATATTTTTAACAGAAAATTAAATGCATGATGAATGTAAAAGTGTTTTAATTAGGTTAATTGAAAGTAGTTAGAAAGCAAATTTAGGAAGTTGCATTGAGGTTTGCTATTAAGTTTATAGGAAATATTTTTTTTAAAAAAAAGTTAAAATGTACTGAAAAGAATAATGTAATGGAATTGAGGGGTTTCTTAACCTATTTTGTGTCACAGACCCCATTGGCAGCAGTCTGATGAAGCCTATGGACCTTTTCTTTTAATTATTCAATCAACTATAAAAACCTACCATATATCAGGTACAGTGCTAAATGATGGGATTCTGAGAATAAGGTTCAAAAATGTATAAAATAAAATACAGGGCCTTACCCAAAACCAATTATATTAAAATGTAATTTAATATTAAAAAATTAATTCATAGACCCCTAAAATTTATGCACAGAGTTCTGGGAGGGAGGCTGTTGACCCAAAGTTTATCCTAGATAAAATTATATTGTTGGGAGAGACACAAAGAATGGAATACACAAGGATTTCAAAGTGAACTGTGACCACAGGGACTTTGAGAGAAGTAAATGCATTTAAATGTAGCTATTGGTTTACATGATTGAAAATAGAAATTGTTCTGGTTGCTTGGATATGGATTAACCAAACTGAGAGAAGCTGGCAACCTAATGGTAAAAAAGGCATAAAGATTAACCATATTTAACCATATTTGTGATGAATGGGATAAGAAGGAGGCTTTATGAATATGGAAGGGATGGGAAGCAATGAAGAGGACTTGAAAATCATTAAAAATTGAGAAAAAATTCAAATGTTACAGACTTTCCCAGGATTATAGAGCTGGAAATTTGAGGAAACAGATCAGTCTCAAGATGTAGAAAGAAGAAATGATGGTAATTCAAGAGGATATAATATATATGTCGTATATATATATTATAATATATCAGTATATAATTCAAGAGACATTTCAGAGTTCTCTAAGTTAAGGGATTGACCAAAGATAAATGTAGAGAAAAAAATCTGCCACAAAGAGAAGTAAAAATAAAGGGTCTATAATAGTGTTAAAACAGGGAAAGAATTTTTAAAAATCATAGAGTTGGCAGGGGCAACCAGAAGGGATGATGAGTTAAAGCAAGATACAACAAATTACTACTACTACTTGAGTTTTAAAGTTGATAATTTTGTTTGGCCTGTGAATGATGTCATAAATATTAAAATGACTGTGGCAGAAAAAAATTCCAACTCATACCTATGTAAAACTATCCTCTATTAAAAATGTTCTTAACCTAGCATATGCAAATGTTATGTATATATGTGTGTTTATACATATTTGAATATATGTATATCTATCTACATACATATGCATATATCTTTTGTATGTTTTTAATATTTTATTTTTTCAATTACATGTAAAACAATTTTAACATTCATTTTAAAACTTATTTTTAAAATTTTTGACTTCCAAATTCTCTCCTTTACTTCCTCCTTTCCCCTCTCCCTGAGAGGGTAAGCAATTTGATAGAGATTATACATATGCAATCATGTTAAATATATTTTCACATTAGCCATGTTGTACAAAAAATAACAAAAGTAAAAATATATTTTGATATGCATTCAGAATCCATCAGTTCTTTATCTAGAGGCAGTTGGCAGTTTTCATCATAATTCCTTTGGATTGTCTTGAATCATTGTATTGCTGAGAAAAGCTAAATCATTCATGATTGATCATTGTACAATATTGCTGTTATTGTGTACAATGTTCTTGTGGTTCCACTTCACTTTGCATCAATTCATGTAAGTCTTTATAGATTTTTCTGAAAGAATTCTGCTCATCATTTCTTATGGCAAAATAGTATTCCATCACAATTATATAGCATAACATCGAACCATTAGCTAATTGATGAGCATCCCCTCACTTTCTAATTCTTTACTACCACAAAAAAGCTACAATAAATATCTATATATAGATAGGTCATTTTCCTTTTCCTTTTCCCCTTGAGGGCAGAGGGGGAAATCTCTTTGGGATAGAGTAGTATTACTGAGGATATATATTGTTCTCTAGTTTGAGCATAGTTCCAAATTGCTTTCCAAGATGGTTGGATCAGTTCAAAGCTCCAGTAGTACTTTAGGGTCCAATTTTCCCACATCCCCTTCAATATTTGTCTTTTTTTATATGACTAAAGTTAGCTTTGATTTTTCATCTGAAAATAGCCTATTCATATCCTTTGACCATTTTTATATTGAAGAATGACTTTTTTTATAAATGTGTTCTCTATACATGAGAAAGGAAACATTTTTGAGAGAAACTTCTTGTAAATTTTTCACAATTATGAGGAATGTGCATTTCCCTCCATCATATTTTCCCCTTCTTAACCTCTCCAAATCTATCACCCTTTCTATCAGCATACTCCTTCCCATTCTCTAATCCCAATATTTCCTGCTTCCCTGTAGAGTAAGATAGTTTTCCATGTCCAACTTAATGTATATATTATTCCCTCTTTGAGCCAATTGCAGTGAGAATATGATTCATGTGTTATCACACACATATATACATATACACACACACCACATTTTTCTTCACTACTACAAAAGCTCTTTTGAGGCTCTTTTATATGAGATAATTTACCCCATTCTATCCATTGTCTCTTCTTGCAGCCATTCATAATTCTCACTACTTAATCTTAATTTTTTAGATATCACAAAGTCATAGCTCACACTCATGCCCTCTAACTATGTATATTCCTTCTAACTGCCTGAATAAAGAAAAAGTTCTTAGGAGTCACAAGTTTGATAACTATGTTTCA
>JAJPUD010001832.1:248216-261890 GCA_023553655.1 Myrmecobius fasciatus
CCTTTCTTTTCCTCCTTACCCTCCCACTTCCCTCTAGCAACAGACAAGTTTCTCTGTGAAATCAAATGTCTGATATACACTTTTAGAGCCCAAACTGATGAGATTAAGATTTACACAATGTACATCTCCCTCCCTTCTTCCTCTCAATTATATTAGGTTTTCTTTGCCTCTTCATGAGATATTATCTTGTTTTTACCTCCTTTTTAAAATCTTATTTTACCCCTTTTTCCCTCTTTTCCCCCTCTAGTTTTCTTTTTCATATTATCAAAGTAATATCTAGTTAACTATACCCCCAAACTTTAAGTATCCCCATAGTAGAAATAAAGTTCTCAAGAGACCTTTCCTATTTACCTTTTTATGCTTCTCTTGAGTTCTGTGATTGGAGGTCGAATTTTTTGTTCAGATCTGATCTTTTCATAGAAATAGGAGAAATTCAGCTATATCATTAAAAGACCATCTTCTTCCCTGGAGGATGATGCTCATTCTAGCTGGATAGGTTATTCTTGGCTGTAATCCAAGTTCCTTTGCCTTTTGGAATATCTGGTTCCAAGCCCTTCGATCCTTCAATGTGGAGGCTGACAGATTATGTGTGATTCTAATTATTGATCCTTGATATTTGAATTGTTTCTTTCTAGCAGCTAGCAAAATCTTTTCCTTGGTGTGGTAGTCCTGACATTTAGCCATGATATTCCTTGGGGTTTTAATTTTGGGGTGTCTTTCAGGAGGTGATCAGTGAATTCTTTCAATGGTGATTTTGCCTTCTGATTCTACAACCTCGGGGCAGTTTTCTTTCAGGATTTCCTGGAAGATAGTGTTTAGATTCTTTTTTCATCATGGCCTTTAGGAAGTCCAATAATCCTTATATTATCTTTCCTAGATCTATTTTCTAAGTCAGTTGTTTTTCCTAAGAGATATTTCATATTTTCTTCTATTTTTTCATTCTTTTCTTTTTGTTTGACTGATTCTTAAAGTCTTATTGAGTCATTCACTTGCATTTGTTCAATTCTTATTTTTAAAGTGTTGTTTTCTTCAGTTACATTTTTAGCTCCTTTTGTAATTGGCCAATTTGTTCATTGCATATCTTTTCCACTTCACCAATTTTGTTTTTCAATAAATTGGTGTCTTTTTCATATCTCTTTTGCAGGGCATCACATCCTTCTTGCAAGATATTGTATCCTTCTTACACTGATTTGAGTTTATTTTCCCATTTATCCTCCAGCTCTCTTTTGGGATTCTTTATGCAATCTTCCAGAAAGGCCTTTTGAAAAGGGGACCAGTGATGGTCTTTGCTGATTTCCTCCGGAGTTTTGTCTGAATGAACCTCAGGACCTGGGGTCTGCCCTTCTTTCTCTCGGTAGAAGCTGTCTATGGTGAGAGCTCTCTTTTGCTTCTTCATTTTCTTAGACAGTCGTGGAGGTCTGTTTAAGGCTAGAAAAGTGCAGCTGAAGTACTTTGCCCTGGGGCAATTCGGCAAATTAACTTAAGATGATGTGCGTTGGGAGCTAGGACTAAGTCTGTATTACTCCTTAATCAAGGCAAGTCTGCCAGAATCTGCCCCCAATCAGGGCAGAGTGTCCTGAGTACCTCTGATAAACTCCAGGTGTTTGGAGTTTGGAGTTTGGAGTTTCTGCTACGCTGAGCTGAGTCCCACCCTCACTTCTGGGTAAACTGTTTATCCCTCTGCCCAAGTTAAACTGACCTGATATGAAGTTCTTCAGAGGTAACTGGAAGCAGTGTCCAAATATTTCTGGATTCATTGACTTGAAGATCAGTTCAGGAGCTTTTTTTATTGTTTATTTGAGAGAAAATTGGAGGAGGAAACAGTCAGCGTTTTCACTCTGCCATCTTGGCTCTGCCCCCATGTGAGTTATATTTTGAAGTTATCAGAGTGGATTTTAGGTTAGAATTCCAAAATTGAACCCTTCCCTTTCAAATCCTAAACTTGGGAAAACTGGATCATAGGTTGTAAAAACAAACAACAGATCATTGAATATTTTTGACTACCATTTTGAACATCTTTGAACAATTTTGAACTCTAAGAATAAAAAGAAACGCTAAATCACAAAATTTTAGAACCAAAAGGAACTTTATGAATTAGTATAAGACCCAATTAACTCCTCTATGCTCCAATTGAAAGACAAGATAATTTATAGTCTGAATCTGTATCTAGTAGATGTCAAATAAAAAGTCCAGCTCAGTGATATGGAAGTTCAAAGAACTATCCATATGAGCTGGGCTCAGGGGAGCCCTCCTAGGAGGTGTTGGACTTGAATGGATCTTTCAGGATTCAGAGAAACAAAGACAACCATTTGTCTCTCTTATTACCAAGGTTTGTGAAAGTTGTGACTCATACGCAGTTGGGGAGCTTTGGACTGAGGGTTTTGTCCCAGATTTGAGCTGCATAGATCGCAAAAGGTTTGGCAGAAGAAGTTAAAGATACAAAGCATTTGAGTTCACAAACTAATGGTAAATCAAAGTTTCAGCACGATGAAGCTCTCCAGATTCAGAGGGAGTATAACCAGGCTGGCTGTATTTTGAAAGCTTTTCCTGATAACAGGAATTTGTGACAGCCTGAGTAGATCTGGGAGCCCAAACCATTCTCAAAACAGGAAGACACATGGGCTCTGAATTTAGAAAGACTGACCCTCTCACTATTGTTCTACAGCTACAAGATGCCATCCCTGTGTGTGCCCCTACCCTACTTTAACAGAGAGCTCATGTATTTTTTCATTTGAAAATTCTCTAGTGAGGATACAGGAGCATGGTTACCATAGCAACTATCAGGTAGCATCATCTCCTTATGCACAGAGATAAGAAAGCCCACAAGTAAGTAAGCTAAGGCTGCTGATTGTTTTTTCTTAGTCTGTTCTTTTAAACTGTCACATATATTGTTCTTATTTTTCATCAACTCAAGTGGTTCATTGAATCTAATTCACCACATTCTCTCCTTTGAATGATCAAACAATTCAATAGCGTTGCCTTTATTTTAAATTTGCTCCTTAGAAAGAAGAAAGCAGTGTGCCTCCTGAGGGACACATTTTGTAATTGCCAGATTTCCAAGGTAAAAAAGAAAGAAAAGAAAAGAAAAGGCATACACAGGTTTAAATTATCCATTAACCTACTTTCTATATCTTGACCAAGTAGGGTAATTATTAATCTCACTTCAATCAGACCTAGGTAAGTCTAATTTCCAAGATCAGTGATTTTCAAACATATTTATTTCTTATGAGGAGGGCAACTTATTTATTACAGTTGTTGAATAGAATATAATATCACAATCTATTCAGAAAACCTCATAGTTTTTCAGCATGAATTTTCTTATAATGGCTAATCTTTATACTAGATGTCTTACTTTCTTCCACCTGATGGAAAGTGAGGAAGGTGCTATAAACTTGGAAACTTCTATATTAGAAATTTTCTTCTCCAGCTCCATTAGTTGGTGCCATGATGTTCATAATATCATGGATGGAAAACTAATAAAATGTGTGACTAAGACCTTTGTTCCCCTTTCTCCATTTCTCCCCCCAAAAAAACTCTTTCCATATCTAGAAATTAACCTCTTGTGTGGGACTAGCTTAGGTTCCCATATATATATGTAGTATACACAACCTGGACATTAGGTCCAGAGAATATTTGTCACTGATTTTTCCATCCTCTTCCTCTTTTCCATATGATTGAAGATACCTGTGCCCAAAATACTTAGACCTTCTCTATCAGAAACTCTCTTAAGTTCTGACTGTGATTTTAGTCTGCTTAAATAACTCCCCCTTTTCTTCAGTCACCTCCTCATTTAATAATAATAGCTACCATTTCTACAGCATTTAAAGGTTTGGAAAATGTTGCATATATTTTAACTCATTTGTTTCTCACAACAACCTTGTGGGGTGGGTGCTATGATTATCCCCAATTTATAGCTGGAGAAAATGAGTCAGAGTAAAGTTAAGTCACTTGCTCAGCGTAACACAGTTAATGTCTGTGCCTAGATTTTGAACCCTGGTCTTCTAGTCTCTTAAGTCCAGCATTCTATTCACTTAGCCACCTAGTTGCCTTAGGAGTGTCATGTTAGGTCACAAGCTTTTCCCTTTCGATTAAAATACCTCTGAAATAAAAGCCTATTGTTTTGAATGTATGGCTAGTCTAATGCTCCTTCAAAGTTCCAGTTATGACCCCAGGGACAGGATAAAGCATCTAGAACCAATGATTGCTTAGCAATTCCCCCTCTCCTGTGAGTTGTCCAGGATCAGACTGCTTCTTCAGAACTTTGGATTTTTAGTGACTAAAAGTTGGGCAGTGATTTATGGAGAAGGAAATACTGAAGCATCTGAGGCTCTGAAGGCTTGGCTACCTAATGCATAAATGGATCCTACAGGGCAAATCAAGCTAACTGCTTTGTGCAGCTTCAGTGACTACTTCTCCCCTTACAAGCTTCTCTTGGTATATATTTTAACATGATACATGGTATAAAATCATATTGCAGTGGGGAGAGTGGAACAGGAACCAGAATGATTCTTAGTCTCCTCAAAATAATTTCCTAAAGATTTTCCAATATATAAAGAAATTACAGAAGGCAGGGCAAAACCAGCTTCCTAACAAATTAAGTGGGTAAGCAATATCATGCCTTTGATTTTTTACAAAAAAAAATCATTGTTAGCAGGGCTGGATATAGGAATTTGGTATTCAAGGGGCTTCAAAAATAGTTATGGGGCACATCAATGTCACTTGCAATCAGTCAACATTTGGCCAGCTAGCAACAGTTCTAATTGATTATTAGACTGTTCCTAGCTAGTTGGGTTGACAGCTTAATCAGCCAGTGCAAGGGGACAAAGAAATGCTGGAAAACTTAAAATATGACCTCTACATTGTCTTTCCCCATCCTTCTGGCTGAATACAAGAAGATTCAAAATAAGCTTGAGAAGGAGAAGTTTCTCCCACCCTAGGTCTCCCTCACCATTCATTCAAGTATTTCTTCCTTCAATCAATCAACAAGTATTTAATAAGCTTATACTATGAGCTAGATACTGTGCTAACTGGTGGGAATACAAAACACCCTGCCACATGTACAGAAGATCCCACCCTGTGGCCAAGGATGACATTTTCAGGGTACCACCAAAGCACGTTCTGCTCAGAGCAGCTCTCATATTATTGAAGGGTCTAGAGTATTGTCGGGTCTTCATTAATTAGAATGAGCAGTACTCCTCTTTGATGGAGACTTACAGCAAACTTCAGCCATGGATTCATATTGTCTTGAAAGTCAGGGCTTTTAGTCACTGCTTATTACAAATCCAAGGATCATCACAGAATCCTTCCTCTATCTACTGCCAATAATCAATTTCATGATATGTTGTTAGGGATTCCTCTTCTTGATTGGTTAGATGAGATGTTTCTAAGATCCTTTCCTGTTTGTCAGGCTGGGACATTCAAAAAGAAAGAGAATAAAAAGCCCCGAGGCTCATTTATGTCAAAATGAAAACTGGGAGCAGCCAACAGTGCTAAATCGATATTCCTAAGGCATAGGTCTACCACATTATTCCGCTACTCAAGATTATCAGGAGGAAACTCTTTTGTCATTAGAATAAAACAAAAACTCCTCTGTTTGGCATTTAAAGCCCTTCATAATCTAGCTCAAACCCGGCTTTCCAGGCTGGTTATGTACCTGATATCTCCCATACTCTGAGATCCATTCAAACTAGTTTTCTTGCTCTTCCCCATACACAACTTTGCCTATTCTGCTCACAGTCGGTCTTTCTGGCTTGCCTGGAATCTTCTTCCTTCTCACTCTACCTCTGCAAACACTTAACTCTTCAAGGTTCAGCTGAAGGGCCATTCCTCCCCTTCCTTATTTTCACCTCTAATTCCATCATTGCGCATTCACTATATATATTCTGTATTTATTTTTCTGAGACCATATTGTATCCCCATCAAAAATGGAAATCCTTTTGAAAGTAGAGGCTTCCCCTGCTTTTTAAAATTTAATTCTTAATAAAATCCCAGGAAATGAAATATTTCTAGGTAATGGTTGTATCACAGGGAAAGAAACTCCCTTTTTTACTACCAAAATTAAATGTCATATCTTTCCTTTCTCTTAATAATCAAGGATCAATTTTTGGGGAGAGGGATTTTGTAAAGAGTTGGTATGGATGTTTTAATCCCCAGTGTCTATATGCAGTACCAGACACATAATAGCCATCTAATAATGACTTGTAGATTGATTAGGCAGTAGTTGTACCTGTGTACCTGTCCCATGTAGACAAACCAGGAATACAAATACTGGGAAGAAGGTGATAATTAAACAAACAAATAAACAAATAAATGAATGAATGAATTAAATGGATGGATGGATAGATGAATAAATGAATAAGCAAATAAACAAATAAATGCATGAATGAATAAACAAACAAGCAAATAAATAAATAGATGAATGAATAAATCAATCAATCAAAATAAAATCAATGAAACCAAGATGTTAAAGGGCCCAAAATAGGCAGGTCAGGCTTTCTGCTGTAGACAAGCCAAGAAGGGTTTAGACAGCAGCCAGAGTCAGAAAGTTTCAGTGAATTCTTCAAAACTTTCTATATCAAAGGCATGGAGTCATGCTCCTCCCAAGCCAGCCATGACTTGTGCTGGACTTACTAGAAACCAGCACATAATTAAGAAAGGGAACAAGCTGAAAGCTAACATTCTTCTTTTACTTTAAAACTTTCTGTGTTAATTTACCTTTGTTCCAACGAAACAATCACTTCCCAACAAACACCCAAATCAACCTTTTATAAATGCATTCCCTCCAAAAACAGATCATTGATTATTAACAGAAAGAAAAGATGTGACCTTTGACTTTGGCAATAGAAAAGGAAGTTTCTTTCCCTGTGCAACAGCCATCATCCAGAAATCTCTGATTTCCTGTAATCTTTATTAAGAATCATTAATCTGTAAGCCATTATTTTCAAATTTTACTATCTTTTTTTAAACTTATCTTTACCTTATTTTACCATCTTTACCTAGCTTCAATTCTCATTTTTGATAATTGCTACCTCTGTGATATTGGGCAAATCATTTAAACTTTTCTGGACTTCAGTATTCCCATGTGTAAGAGTAAGGGATTGCATTAAATAATCTCTAAATTTTCTTTTAGCTCTGAATTTGTTCTATAATCCTTTTCACAATGAGAGTTCTGATTCTGACACTGTCACTGCTTCAAATCTGTCCATATCTTCCCACAAGACCTCAGGAAGATCTGAGTCCAAATCTGATTTCTAGTACTTCCAAGTCACTTAACCTCTGCCTCAGTTTCCTTCCTATATTCCTTCTACAAAATGGGGGAAATAATAGCACCTACCTACCACAGTTGTTGTGAAGATCAAATGAAATTATAATTATAAATGAAATACTTCTTTGGAAAAACAACTGATCTGGAAAATAGATCCAGAAGAGATAATTTTTAAATTATTGGTGTACAAGGGGCAGCTAGGTAGTACAGTGATTAGAGTACCAGCCCTGAAGTCAGGAGGACCTGAGTTCAAATCTGACCTCAGTCACTTAACACTTCCCAGCTGTGTGACCCTAGGCAAGTCACTTAACCCCAATTGCCTCAGCACAAAAAAAAATGATTGATCTACCCAAAATCTATGATCAAAATATCCTGAACATCATCTTTCATGAAATTATCAAGGAAAACTTTCCTGGTATTCTAGAACCAGGAGGTAAAATAGAAATTGAAAGAATCCAGAATCACCTCCTGAAAGAGATACCAAGATGAAAATTCTCAGGAATATTATAGCCAAATTTTGGAACTCCCAGATCACAGAGAAAATATCGCTAGGCATTCAGAAAGAAACAATTTAAGTATAGTGGAGCCACAATCAGAATAACACAAGATTTAGCAGCTTCTACAGTAAAGGACTGAAGGACTTGGAATAGGATATTCTGGAAAGCAATGGAACTAAGATTACAACTAAGAATCACCTACCCAGCAAAACTGAATATGATCTTTCAAGGGAAAAGATGGTCATTCAGTGAAATCAAGGATTTTCAAGCATTCATGAGGAAAAGACAAAAGCTGAATAGAAAATGCGATTTTCAAATACAGATTCTGGAGAAGCAAGAAAATAATCAGGAAATGGAAATCATAAGGTACTTAAGGTTTATCTGTTTACATTCCTACATGGGAAGATGATACTTGTAACTCATAAGAACTTCATTATTATGGCAGTTAGAACAAATATATTTAAAAGAATGGACAGGTATGAATTGAACACGAAGGAATAATATCTAATTTTTTTAAATGGTACTGCAAGAGGTAAATTTAATTTAATTTACTTTTACCACAATTATATTGATTTTTTTGGGGGGGCCAACACTTTGAATATGAAGTTTCTATGACTCTAGAAGAATGTTTTTTTCTAAAAGTGACAATCTATGCATGTGACTTTGCTAAATGGTTATTATTTATTCACAAGTCTTGCCTTTCACATTCAGCACTGAGTTCAGCACCAAGCCTCTTAGGGACAGGAATCTCCAGAAAGCAAATGTTCCAAAACTTCCCTTTCTTGAGCAAAGGCATCTTCCATGTATTGCTGGGGATACAGAACTACAACACTGTGACTTTTTTATTTTCTTTTATTGTATGATTCAAGCAATAAAAGAGGTAAAACACTTTGCAAACCTTAAAAATATACAAATGTCAGTTAATGATAATATTATTATTAGCCCATAATCACCAGGGCAAAAGAAAAAGAGGATGATAGAAGATGAGATGGATAGATTGTGTCATGGAAACAATGAACATGAACTTGGATAGACTTTAAAAGATAGTAGAGGATAGAAGGACCAGGCAAACTATATGGTCCATAGGGTCAGAAGAATTGAAAAGGACTGAATGACTAAACAACAATAACAATAGTCACTAAGCAACTAGTATAATGATTACTTCTTTCCTTGGGTCTTTTATTGCTCTCCTGATGATCTCAAGAAATGTTTATAGAACAATACAAAGTGAGAGCTAGTAAACATTTAAAAATTAAACTTCCTTGGGGGAAAAAGGTATCCACCCCACACACTTTGATATTTAATCTTAATTATTAACACTTTCTTAATTCTAGATAATCAACAAGACAACAAATCCAGTAAATTTCTAAGGATTAAATGTTTACACTGAAAATTTATCAACTGGACTCTCACTAATATCTTTTGAGTACATCTTATGAACTTCTGTGCCTATAATATTTCAAGTAGTGCTGAATAGTTTTGCACTGATAAAACTGGCATGCTACCAGCCATTGAATTCTTATAACTTTATAGGTATTTAAATAATATGTGCTGATTGGTTGCCTTAACTTACCTGAGACTCAGTTTTCTCTTCTGTAATGGTACTCCATGGTACAAGTGGTCAGCCATTTCAATAATGTTCTTTTCTACCCTTGATTCCCTTGTCACCTGTTCTGCCCTGCTGACTGACTCCAGAGTCACTTCCTTTCTACTTCCTACTCTCAGGTCATCATTAGGGTTATAGTCTTACTGGTACCAGAAACTGTCACAAAAAGAAATATAGGATCAAATGGAATATTATTCAAACCATGGAAGAAAATAAAAATTATCTCGGGGGAAGAGTTAGTTTGAGTATTTGAAAGAATTAGAATTTGTTGTTGCTGTTGTTTTAGTCATGTCTAACTCTTTATGATTCCATTTGAGTTTTCTTGAAATAGATACTGAAATGACATTTCTTTCTTTGGTTCATTCTACAGATGAAGAAATGAAGCAAACAGGATTAAATGATTTGCTCAGGGTCACACTTCTAGTGGCTAATGCTGGATTTGAACTCAGATTTTCCTGACTTCAGGCCTAGTGCTCTATCCACTGACAAACCTGGTTTCTCTGAAAGAATTGAAAAGTAAGTTTAAAAATAAATTTGGACACTATTCTTCCAGTAACTATTTTAACTTCTGTTTTCAACACCTAAATTCCTCAATATTAGTAGAAATCTAAAGAGTTAGTTTGGATCTGTCTCCACTAGGTGAATGGCTAAAACTTTTTTTTTTAAACTCTTCTGGGAAGAGGATGGATTTTGGTCCCTAAAGATTAGGGGTTCTTAATCATCCACTGCTCAAATGTCACAGATGTCAGTGCAAACATTGATGAATAGTACTAGAGCCATTTTACAGATGAAAAAATTTAGGTACACAGAGATTAATTTTACTCGGGGTGACACAAACCATTAAGGGTTTGAAGTAGCTTTTGATGCTAACAAAATCAGAAGTATGTGACAGTACTGAAAAGCAGCTGAACACCAATTAAATGCTATGACCAATTTTGTTCTAGAGTTCAGGTAAGGAGATACACTTCCTGCTTCTCCATTATAGATGTAGGGGACTATGAGCATGAATGTTGTACACACTATTAAGCATGGCCCCTGGGTTGATCAGTCTTACTTAAGTGTATTTCTTTACAAGGAAAGGTTCATTGGTGAAGAAGCTGGTGTATCAAAGCACTACTGTATAAAAAGAAAGATATAAAGAAAACCTTCTCTTTTTTTTTTTAAATATGATGCTAATCTCAATGATGGCTATCCATCTGTGTGTGTCTGAGAAAACCAGCATTTCCTTTAAGAGTTCTCTTCACACCATGTGTTATTTATTCTACATAGCCATTCACTGGAGATCAGTTGGATTCATATTTTAAATGGGGAAAAATTCACTCTCTCCACTCTCAGGTTATCCTATATAAAACATGATTTCTATAGATAGTCATTATATTTCCTTCAAATATCTAACTTTCATTAAAACTTCCAAATTGCCATTAGGTTTTCCTTTGATCTCTGCTACTAGTAGGTCTCTATTCTGAATTCTCTTGTTTTTCATGTTAAAAAGTGCAAAAAGATATGCCTGGTTTTTCTCCCATTCTAAGATGGTCTAGCAATCTCTCTTGATTTCCCTTGTTTATCCTTGTTTTCATACAACACATATAAAAAAATCCTCCTTTTTTCTCCACCATTCAACTTTCTCTCCAATATGTTCTTTAATTTAAAAATAATTTATTTCCATTAAAATAATAAAATTAACTCTGTAGTCTGATTTCTCTTTCTTTTTGAGTAAAAAAAACATTCTTATTTATTTATTTATTTATTTTTAAATTTTATTTTATTTGCAAAACATATGTATGGGCAATTCTTCAACATCAACCCATACATATCTTTCTGTTACAAATTTCCCCCCAACTCCCCACCCCTCCCCTAGATGGCAGGATATCCACTACATGTTAATTATGTTAAAATACTTGACAAATCGAATATATGTATACACATTTCCACACTTATCATTGTTGTGCAAGAAAAATCATATCTACATGAAAGACATATCAGATAAAGAAAACACAATGTAATCAAACATCAATCGAGAGTATGAGAATGTTATGTTGTGGTCCACATTTCACATCCCTCTATTATCAGTATTCAGAGCTATTGTATATTGATCTGAATGTGAATATATATGAATGCACATTTCTTGTTATAGTTTGGTCATTTTCATCATGTCCAACTCTTTCATAACCCCATTTGGGATTTTCTTGGCAAGAATACTGGAGTTTTTTGCCATTTCCTTTTCCAGCTCATTTTATAGCTGAAACTAGACAGAGTTAAGTGATTTGCCCAGGTTCACATAGCTAATAAGTGTCTAAGGCCAGATTTGAACTCATGAAGATGAATCTTCCTGAATGCAGACCCAGTGCTCTATTCACTGTACTACAAATCTGCCCATACACATATATACAATGATAAATGCTTCAAGAATGTATAAGTTTGACAAGGTTGGTACTATCTTCCCAAGACATATTGTAACCCCTCAATAATTTTGTAAGTCTTCAAACATTGTGGCTGAAAAATTAATCTCACTGTAGCAAAACTCATGATGAGACTTTCAGACTTTAGTGAAATAAAAAGCAGATTTTCTCTCTTGCTAAGACAAGACTCAATCTATATACAAAATAAAGCAGATAATAAGGATTATATATGAAAATGCAAATCTCTTCGGATGTAGCTTATTTTTCAAGTATCTTATAAATTCAATGACACTTTCAAAACTATCCTGCTCATCTGTGCTTCCTTCTAAACTTCTCTCTCTTCCTTTCCATGCATTTAAAAAAAATGCTTCATTGATGGGGTTTTTTTCCATTTTTTTTGGAAAATATTATTGTTAGTTCCTTTTGCATTCCCACCATTGAGAAAAAGAAGGAAAAAAACACTCATAATAAATATGCACAATAAAGTAAAGCAAATGCATACATTGGCCTTATTTAAAAATGTGTATTTCATTCTGCACCTTGAAACCAGGGATAGCATACATCATTATTGATATATAACCTCTGGAGTTGTAACTAATTATTGCATTGATCAAATTCCTTAATTTCTGATTTGTTTTTTATTTATAATGTTATTATCATTATTGTATGTATAACTAGTTTCCCTGGTTTTATTCACTTCAGTTCACATTACTTCATACAAATCTTCCCAAATTTCATTGAAACCAGCCCTTTCATTATTTTTATTGGCATAATAGCAAATAGCATTGCATATTTCATAAACTATATTTTCCAATTATTCCCCAATTATTGGATATCTCTTAAGTTTCTATTTCTTCACTACAACAAATAGAGCTGCAATAAATATTTTTGTACAAAAGTATTTTCACTCTTTCTGTGATCTCTTTGGAGTGTGGAACTAATACTAGTATTGCTGGGACAAAAAAGGTTTCAGTTTAATGACTTTGGGACTATAGTTCCAATTGCTTTCCAGAAAGTCTAGATCATGGGGGGTGGAGCCAAGATGGCCGAGTGAAAAGGTGACTTTCTGCCTTTCCTCCGATCTTCTCTCAAATCAACAATAAAATAAGCCTGAACTGATATTCAAGTCAATGAACTCAGAAATATTTGGGCACTGCTTTCTGGACAACTTCATATCAGGTTAGTCTGTCTCAGACAGAGAGATAAATAGACGACTCCTGTGTAGGCCAGAAGTGAGGGTGGGACTCAGCTCAGCTCATTGTGGCAGAAATTCCAAACTCCAAACTCCAAACTCCAAACACCTGGAGTTTATCTGAGGTACGCGGGACACTCTGCCCTGATTGGGGGCAGGTGTTCTGGCAGACTTGCCTTGTATAAGGAGTAATTCGGACTTAGTCCTAGCCCCCACCAGCCCAGCACCTTAAGTTAACTCGCCGAAGTGCCCCAGGGCAAAGCTTTTCAGCCGCCGTTTTTTTTCCCCTACCTTAAAGAGATATCCACACTGTCTAAAAAAAATGAAGAAGCCAAAGAGAGCTCTCACCATAGATAGCTTTTATCAAGGCAAAGAAGCCATGACCCCAGATCCTGAGGTTCCTTTAGATAAAGTACCAGATGAAGGTATTAAAGACCATCACTGGTCACTTTTTCAAAAGGCCTTTCTGGAAGATTGCATAAAGAACCTCAAAAGAGAGCTGGAGGATAAATGGGAAAATAAACTGAAATCAGTGCAAGAAGGATACAATATCTTGCAAGAAGGATATGATGCCCTGCAAAAGAGATATGAAAAAGACACCAATTTATTGAAAAATAAAAATAGTGAAGTGGAAAAAGAGTGCAATGAACAAATTGGCCAGATACAAAAGGAGCTTAAAAAGGTAACTGAAGAAAGCAACACTTTAAAAATAAGAA
>JAJPUD010001832.1:271890-294560 GCA_023553655.1 Myrmecobius fasciatus
GACAACTCTGAGGTACCACTACACACCTGTCAGATTGGCTAAAATGACAGGAAAAGATAACTATGAATGTTGGAGGGGATGTGGGAAAACTGGGACACTGATACATTGTTGGTGGAACTGTGAACGGATCCAGCCATTCTGGAGAGCAATTTGGAGGTATGCTCAAAAAGTTGTCAAACTGTGCATACCCTTTGACCCAGCACTGTTTCTATTTGGCCTATATCCCAAAGAGATCTTAGAGGAGGGAAAGGGCCCCACATGTGCAAGAATGTTTGTGGCAGCCCTTTTTGTAGTGGCTAGAAACTGGAAACTGAAGGGATACTCATAAATTGGAGAGTGGCTGAATAAATTATGGTATATGAATGTTATGGAATATTATTGCTCTGTAAGAAATGACGAGCAGGACGATTTCAGAGAGGCCTGGAGGGACTTGCATGAACTGATGCTGAGTGAAACGAGCAGAACCAGGAGATCATCATACACAGCAACAACAGTATTACATGATGATCAATTCTGATGGGCATGACTCTCTGCAACAAAGAATTGTTTCAAACCAGTTCCAATTGTTCACTGAAGAAAATCATATACACCCAGAGAGAGGGATATGAAATATGGACCACAACGTAACATTTTCATGATCTCTATTGACATTTGCTTGCATTGTGTTGCCTTTCTCTGATTTTTTTTTGTAGATACGATTTTTCTTGCATAACTTCTCAATCATTTCAACATTATTAACATGTAGTGGACTTCCTGCCACCTAGGGGAGTGTAGGGGACTGGGGGTAAAATTTGTAATGGAAAGCTTTGTAAAGATCAATGCTGGGGAACTACCCATACATATGTTATACAAATAAAAAGCTTTAACAAAAAAAAAAAAGAAAGTCTAGATGAATGAATAGTTCTACCAACTATGCCCAAATATGTAGGTTTTCCCAAAGATTCTCCATAAATTGCTGTTTTTCTTTTTGAATCATCTTTTTTTTTTCTTAATCTAATGGGCATAAATTATTAGCATGTAGTTATTTTAATTGGCTATTAATGACTTGGAACTTTTTTCTTAAGACATTTTATAGTTCAAAACCCTCTTCGTTCATATTCTTTGACCACTATTGGTCAATGTCTCTTGTTTTTCCATAGGGTGTCCCAAAAGTCTTAGTGCAATTTTTACCTATTAAAACATAAAAGCATTAAGTCTTTAAGTTACCCTATGCAATTAACTCAGTTCCTAACATATCCTAAACTGTAGTAATCTTGTTTGTACAAAACCTTTTAAACTTTATTTAATCAAAATAATCCACAATCCTTTGTTACACTCCATATCCCTTTTTTGATCATGAACTCTGTCTATCTATTGGTAATTACTTTTATGCTCCTCAAATTTGTTAGTGGTATCACTTTTTATGTAAATTATATGTCCATTTAGCTTATCTAGCTATACAAGTTCAGATGCTAATCTAAAGTTTTTTATACAACTGCTTTCCAGTTTTCCTAGCAATTTTTGTGAAATATGAGCCTTTACCTTAGTAATTGGAGTCTTTGTCAATGACTATGATTATAATGTCATCATCATTTGTTTCTCTATATTGTTCATCTGATATATTTCAAAGATAAACTTTTCTATTTCTTAATTAGTGGAAAATAGTTTTGATGATTTTTCTTTTGTTTTTTCATTTGAAATCTGATTTTGCTAAACTTCTTTTCTTCTCAACTTTTTTTGGTTATTTCCTTTGAAGTTCTTGACCTATTTGTTCCTCTAAATGAATTGTTATTTTTTTCTAGCTCTATAATACAACATTTTTATACTTTGACTGCCATGACAAAACTTAATTTAAATAATATTATTGTTTTTATTATATTGGCATGACCTAACCATGAGAAATTTCTATTTCTTCAATTATTTAAGTCTGCTTAAATTTCTGTAAAGAGTATTAACTGGTTACATCATATAGTTTCTGTGTATCTTAGAAAGTGGATCTGAAATGTTTCATAAAAGCTAAAGTTATTTTGTACAAATTTTCTTTCTTGTTCAATTTTATTACTAATGTACAGAAAAGCTGATTCATGTAAGTTTATTTTATATCCTGATGCTTTGTTGAAGTTATTGTTTCAATTAATTTTAGCTAAATAGTTATCTCTAAATAGAACATCATATCATTTGCAAAAACCTAATTTTTTACTCCTTTGCTTATGCTTACTCCTTCATTTTTTTTCTTGTCTTTAATATACAGCTAGTGTTTCCATCACTGTACCAAATAATACTGATGATAATGGACATCCTTGCTTTTACCTGTTCTTACTAAAAGGCCTTTAGCATTTCTCCATTACATATAATATTTTCTTTTGGTTTTAGATAGATATCACTTATAATATTAAAGAAACATTTATTTATTCCTTTGATTTTTTAGTGCACTAAAAATAAATGTGTATTATTCTTTGTCAAAAACTTTCCAAACCTATATTGATATAATTATCTGATTTTGATTTGTTTTGTTATAGGCCATAATTTTATGGTTATAGTATATAACTATAAAATTATATTTTCCTTATATTTAATCAACCCTGAATTGAGCTTAGAACTTGACATAAATAAGTCATTATATATAACATTGTTAATATGTTGTTCTAGTGTCTGTTCAAATATTTTTGTCTATAAATTGATCTATAATTTTCTTTCCTTGCTTTCTCTGTATCCATTCTAGCCAGAAAGATTCTATTTATATCATAGGAGAAGTTGGGTAGGATTATTTTTTCTTTATTTTTGTAAATAATTTATGTAATGTTGGAATTAATATTACTTTGAACATTTGAAAAATGTATATAAAAAGCCAATGCTTCTTCAGGCTTCTTTCTTGACCTTATTCAATGTCTTTTATAAAATAGATAAGTTCTCTTTCCTTTTCTATTGATATGTGTATTTTATTATCCATTACACCTATGCTATCTATTTTGGGCCTCTAGTTAGTCAAAATAATTTTTTATAAAGCTTTTTATTTGCAAAACATATGCATAGGTAATGTTTCATCACTGACCCTTGCAAAGCTTTCTGTTACAAATTTTTCCCTCCTACCCCTCACCCCCTTCCCTGAATGGCGGGAAGTCTAATAAATGTTAATTATGTTAAAATATTTGACAGATCGAATATGTGTATATATATATATATATATATATATATACAGTCATCTTGCTGTACAGGAAAAAAACCTGAGAAGGAAAACATAATGTAAGAAAACATCAATAGAGAGTGTGAAAATGCTACATTGTGGTCCAGACTCAGATCCCACAGGCCTCTCCCTGGGTGTATATGGCTTTCTTCATCACTGAACAACTGGAACTGGTTTGAAACATCTCATTGTTGAAGAGAACCATGTCCTTCAGAATTGATCATCATATAGTCCTGTTGTCATGTATAATGATCTCCTGGTTCTGCTCATTTCACTTAGCATCAGTTCATATAGGTCTGTCCAGGCCTCTCTGAAATCATCTTGCTGGTCATTTCTTACCGAACAATAATATTCCATAACATTCATATACCATAATTTATTTAGCCACTCCCCAATTGATGGGCATCCATTCAGTTTCCAGTTTCTAGCCACTACAAAAAGGGCTGCCACAAACATTCTTGCACATGTGGGTCCCTTACCCTTTTTTAAGATCTCTTTGGTATATAAGCCCAATAGAAACACTGCTGGGTCAAAGGGTATGCACAGTTTGATAACTTTTTGAGCATAGTTCCAGGTTGCTTTCCAGAAAGGTTGGATCCATTCACAGTTCCACCAACAATGTATCAGTGTCCCAGTTTTCCCACATCCCCTCCAACATTCGTCATTATCTTTTCCTGTCATCTTAGCCAATCTGACAGGTGTGTAGTGGTATCTCAGAGTTGTCTTAATTTGCATTTCTCTGATCAATAATGATTTGGAGCACCTTTTCATATAGGCAAAATAATTTTGGACAATTTCCTTTAATTCCTATTCAATTGCTGTCAATTCTCTTTGTTAAGTTTTGGTTCTCCCAATTTGCTCATTTTAAAGTCACACATATACATATATATGTATTTATATATACACACATATAAAATACTACTTTTATTTATCAGTTTAATGTGATTTTTATTTACAATTCTGATAATCTTTTCTTTGAATTTCAAATTTTCTGTTTTGTTGTTTAGTTGGAGGGGTTGACATGTTGGTTTTCTATTTTTTAAATTATATATTTAGCTTATTGATCTATTCATTCTTTCTTTCACTCGTGAAGGGATTACTGCATAAATTTTGCCCTTAGAGATTGTTTTGGTAAATTATTTCATTGTTCTTAACTTATTTGATGAGTATATTCATTGTTTATATGTTGTATCCTTGGATTCACAATTTCATTAGGATTAAAGTTCAATTGATTTTAATTTTCTCTTTTAGAGCTCTTTTATTGAATATAATTTTTGTTCTGTGGTGAGTAAATACTATGTTACTGTTTTTCTGAATTTGCTTTTGTTTTTATAACCTAATACATGGTTAGTTTTTATAAAAGTGCTATATGCAGCTGAGTACATGAACATTTCTTTCTATTCCCATTCAGAGTAGAAAGTGATTATATCTCATTTTTCCTTAACTTTCTTGTTTATTTTTTTTAATTAAATTTGTCTAAGTCTGAAAGACTTTGGAATCCTCAAATCTAACAGATATATTGTTTATTTCTCTTTGAAGATAGACTAAATTTCCTTTAAGTATTTATATACTGCCATACAGTGCATAAATTTTAATACTGATATTAATTAGTTGTCTATGATATATTTAAGCACAATATAGTTTTCCTGATATTTTATTTTTATTTTATTTTTATTTTATTTTTATTTTTTTTTTTTGCTGAGGCAATTGGGGTTAAGTGACTTGCCCACAGTCACACAGCTAGAAGTGGTAAGTGTCTGAGACCAGATTTGAACCCAGGTCCTCCTGACTTCAGGGCTGGTGCTTTATCCACTGCGCCACCTAGCTGCCCCCTGATATTTTATTTTAAATGTATGTACTTTTTATTCTTTACTTGTCTAAGATTGATTGCTACCCCTGAATTTTTTAGTTCATCAGAAATAAAATGAATTTTGCTTTAGTCTCTTGTTTTAAAATTGCATGAATCATATTTCAAGCAGTTTCTTGAAAACATCGTATTCTTGGATTCTGATTTTAATCCATTATGCTACTCTCTTCTGTTTTATAGATACTTTCATATCATTCAGGTTTATGGCAATAGTTATTACTTTTCATTTTCTTCTATCTTATCTATATTAGCATTTTCTTTTTCCTTACCCAACCTCTCTTTACAAAGAAGAAGATATTAAACAAAACCATTGCAGAGAAGATTAGAAGGGAAGCAGTAAACTGGGGGAAATTTTACGTCCAGTGGTTCTGATAAAGGCCTCATTTCTAAAATATATAGAAAATTGATTCAAATTTATAAGAATACAAGCCATTTCCCAGTTGATAAATGGTCAAAGAATATGAACAGACAATCTTAAGATGAAGAAATTAAAACCATTTCTAGTTATGTGAAAAAATGCTCTAAATCACTATTGATCAGAGAAAAACAAATTAAGACATTTCTGAAGTACCACTGCACACCTCTCAAATTGACTAAGTTAACAGAAAATATAATTATGAATGTTGGAGGGGATGTGGGAAAACTGGGATACTAATACATTGTTGGTGGAGTTGTAAATTGATCCAACCATTATGGAGAGCAATATAGAACTATGTCCAAAAGGCTATAGAGCTGTGCATACCATTTGATCGAGCAGTATCTCTACTGGGCCTATAGCCCAAAGAGATCATAAAGGAGAAAAAGGAACCCAGATGTGCAAAAATGTTTGTGGCAGCCCTTTTGTAGTGGCTAGAAACTGGAAACTGAATGGATGCCCATCAATTAGAGAATAGCTGAATAAATTATGGTATATGAATGTCATGGAATATTATTGTTCTGTAAGAAATGACCAGCAGGATGATTTCAGAGAGAACTGGAGAGACTGGTGCTAAGTGAAGTGAATAAAACCGGGAGATCATTGTACACAGCAACATTAGAAGATGATGAATTCTGAGGGGTATGGCTCTTTTCACACAGTGAGGTGATTCAGGTTAATTCCAATGTTCTTGTGATGAAGAGAGCCATCTGCACCCAGAGAGAGGACTGTGGGGACTGAGTGTGTATCACAACATAGTTTTTTCACTTTTTTGTTGTTTGCATTTTTTCTTTCTCATTTTTCTCCTTTCTGATTTGATTTTTCTTGTACAGCATAATTGTGGAAATATGCATAGAAGAATTGCATATGTTTAACATATTTTGAATTACTTGCCATCTGAGGGAGGGAATGAGGGGAAAGGAGGGGGAAAATTTGGAACACAATGTTTTGCAATGGTGAATGTTGAAAATTATATATGCAAATGTTTTGGAGATAAAAAGCTTTAATTTAAAAAAAGAAACCCCCCCAAAAAAGAGTGCTTTCAATCTGTATCCAGACTTTATTAGTTTTTTCTCTGGAAAATAATTCCCAGTTGATCATCAAACAATTTTGCTGTTACTCTGTATAATGTTCTTATGGTTCTGCTCACTTCACTTTGTATCAATTCATGTAAGTCTTTCTAGGCTGCTTTTCTAAAAGCATTCTGATCATCATTTCTTATAATAATTTTCCATCACAATAACATACCATTCAGTCATTCCCCAATTGATGGGTATATCTTCAATTTCTCATTCTTTGCCACCACAAAAAGAACTTCTATAAATATTTTTGTACATGTAGGTCATTTTCCTTTTAAAAAAACATTTTTGAGATATAGACCTAGTAGAGATTTTGCTGGGTCAAAGCATATGAACAGTTGTAAAACTGTTTGGACATAATTTCAAATTGCTCTCAAGAATGGTTGGATCAGTTCACAACTTTGTACTTTCTACATTCAGCTACTTCTTTTCCCAGTTCTTTCCTCTAATTTTCTCCTTTAATTTATAATATCATTTTATTTTTTCTTTCTCTCTTATTTCATGTTTTCTAAAACCTCCATTTTAAGGAAGATGCCTAGGTCAGTCACGTCGCATTCTACTCTAGGCTAAACTTCTGACCCTGGCTATATTCTACCATTCCTCTGAATTGGGTACATTCATCTCCTCACCCTCTAACAGCTTTGCATATTGAATTCCCCCATAAGGAATAAGGTCTTTGAGGGCAGAAACTATCTTTCCACTTATACTTGTATTCCTAGCACTTAGCACAGTGCCTGACACATAGTAAGTGCTCAATAAATACTTATTGACTGAGAATACAAGATTGAAAATACAAAGATTAAAAATTCTTGTACTGTTCTGGTCCTATTTACCCTATCCTCTTGATGAGAAGCCCTTAAAAGGTGATCCTTGTAGAAGATGACATTTGAAATGAATTTTTACAGCATATTGAAGAAGGAGAACATTCCAGTAAGTCAAAGGCATGGAATTGGGAAATGGAAGTACTGTGTATGAAAACTAGTAATAAGGAAAGGTCAGTTTGATGGTATAAAGTGTGTGAAGAAGAGTATCTAAAAGCAATTTGTACAGATGGGAATTACTTTAATTCTATTGCAATCCTTTTTTTATACATTCTAATAATATCCAATTAAAGTTGATATAAAAGTGTGGTGACAATAAAAGGAAGAAGTTGAATTCAGTGCACAAAGTAATGAACTGGAAATAGATGGACTAAGGATTTTAATACCCTTCCTAGGGTCTAGCTTTAGCAAATCATTTCACTTTTCATCTTCAATCTCATTTAGCTACAGATGGCAGAGGACAATATCAACTGACTCCATTGGGTCCTTGAAGGGAACAGTTAAACAAAATGATGGAAAAGAGGAAATATGACAGTTTAAATTATTGATCTCTAATTTTATACCTTTCCATTTTTGGATCACTACCTTTTCTGTGCAGAAAACTGTATTCTTTGCTTGCAGCCTCTTCAGGGATTTACCAATATTCTCTGATACATTATAATTTACTAGTATGAAAGGGTTTTAATTTATTAGTATGAAACAATTATTCATGAATAATTCCACTTACATAATTCCAAGTTATTGGTTTAAATGACAAGTTTCAATGGAACAATTTCTGAATCTGGAGTCAGAAGATATGGGTTCTGATTTTGATTCTGTCACTTATTAGCTGCATGAAGCCAAATATCTAAAATTTTCTTTATCTCAATTCTCTCATATGTATAATAACATGGTTTTGCCAGATGATTTCTAGATCCTTTTATAGATCTAAATCTATGTTACTTTGATTTTGATTATTGATCTGCTTGCATTCACTTCTCATTTTGGTATGATCCATACTTAGATAAAGTTTATTGGCAGGCAGAAATATAGCCAAAAAATCAAAAGAATCTTCTATATCTCTCTATTGAATCTAAGATAAATACAAACTCTTTTGTTTGACATTTAACTTTTCAAAATGTGATTCATCTTGTTGTTTTCCATGTGAAACATACCATTCAAGCTTCCATAAGTTAAACCTTATCCATGGAATATTCTCCTTTCTCACTTCAAACTCTTGAAATGCCCAGAGCAAGACTCACCTTTTTAAAAAGGTTTTTATGATCCCCACTGTTATTAGTGTACTCTCTCTGCCCCTACCACTGCCCCCAAAAATCACTTTATATTTACTTATTTTTGTATATGCTATTTATAGTAGCAACCCACAGAATGTAAATTCTTTGAGGGCAGGAAATTCTTTTTTATCTTAGTACATCCAGAAACTAGCATTGAACCTGGCACTTGACTTAATAAACTATTTTGAATTTTATTTTGATTTTACTGAATTAAATGACAAAACCAGCAAGGAGAAAGAGCTGTGAAAAATTAGGAAAAGGGTTATTAGTTATCTTAACCAAAAAGGATAGGGAAAGGGAAAGGGATATCATAATGAAAGTCTATCCAATCAGAAATCCAGGATATCATAATTAAAGTCTATCCAGGCAGAAATCCTGCCTGAAGAGGAATGCCAGCATGAAGAGTATGAGTGTCTTCCTTAAGATGGAAGTTCTAAGAGGAACTGGGAAGGGGGAGACCACAGGCCATTGGGCACTTGAAGCTGTATCTGAGTAACATGGTAAAGAAGATCCAGAGGGTCAGAAGTACACCATTGACATGGACGAAAACCTGACTAGCCTGAGTGTTCTCCTTAAAATAGACGGCACTTAATACAGTGACTGCATATAGTAGGCACTTAATAAATGCTTTTTGATTGATAGGTATAGTCCAGAAAAGATAAAACACATTGCATTAATACCTTAACTAAAGGGTAAAGTATCAGTGGTAGACTCTGAAACTAGGTCTTTTCGCTCCAGATCCAGTAAATATCCCACTGTACTCTGTTATTCCAATCAACAGCTTGGTATCATACAGACAAAATGACCAAGGACTTATTGCATTTTTCCCCTTTGCACAGTCATTTTTATATATAAGACACATAATCTCAGTCCCTTAAGGGGCCAGAAGCAAGGAATATAGTCTTCTTGCATAGAAAAGATGGTAGTTTTGAAATCGAAAATAATGGTAATATGCTTAAAATTCTGAGATCAGCTTTTTTTTGTGACTTGACTGACCTTCAACATTTTAGGGAATAGAGCCAGGGGGTTATGGCCTGGCTCCAAGTGTGTAGATAACAATGAATTGAGCAGAAGAAAGTAAAGTCCGATAGCAATTGCAGACTAATAAAGCAAGCTGAGGTTTCAGCCTGAGAGAGGTGTTTCAGTGACAGCTCTCCCCACTATTTCTTCTGAAAGAACCTTGTGAAACTAGAAACCTCAGAAAAGGGATCACTGTGGGGACATTAGTCATGCTTAGAAGAGGTAAATAGCTGGTGGCCCCTGTATCATGGAATGTAGAAGAGTTGACCCTAACGCTAATGGACTATGAATGCCTCCTGCTTCCCATTCAACCAAGGATGCACTGCTCCTGTGCTTGAGAATTTCCTGACTGAACACAAGCATGGTTTCCATGGCAACAATCTGGCAGCATCTCCTAATGGGTGGAAATCAGAATGCCAACAAGTAAATAGATTGTTTCTTCTTGATCTCTCTTCTTAAATGCTCTTGTCGCAGGTTTGTTCAGGAGTTCAAATGGCTTACTGGATCCAAATCAATATTTGTGACTTTAAATATTCAAAAAAAATAAAATAGACTTAAAAATAATAACTTTTTTCTTTTTTAAGGAAAGGAAATTGTGTCCATTCTGGTACATTTTATGATTTCTAGATCTCTACAGAAGAAAATTAATACTTATATATTTTTCCAAATTATACTTTCCCAATCTCATTTAAGTTGGTTCATGCTCTAACATAATTATAGCTGGAGATTTAAGAACATCTCACTGCCCCTAAGGTTCAAAATCTGTCATTTTGAATATGCCATATAAGTTACCAGCAGAATACTGTGATATGTCTCTGTAATTGTTGCTATGAGTTAGAGGTAGAAAAAGATAAAATAAGGAACTCTTTTCCCAACATCCAAGAAGTTTCCCAAGATTGAGTTCCATGGCCCTGGTGTCAAATTTGTTCACTAATCAAAAATGTAAGCAGCAGCATTTCACATTCCTTCTTTAGACAATTAATTCTTAATTGCTTGCAATTTGTAAGGAAACAAAGTTGGGTGGAGGAATACAATTATCAATAATCTTTAAAATTAATAATTATTCATGGTCATTGCTATTTTTACCCAAACATTCAAATGGATCTGTGATTCCATCAATTCGCTTCTTCCCTTCAATAATGCAGATTGTGATCTAACCATACTGACCATCCTATGCAACTCTTGCCTAAATCCTTCTATAAATCTATCAAAATCTATTCTTCCTTGATATCTCTAGTTATGACAAACTCAATCTTCTCTTTTTATCATACATTTTCCTGATGATACCTTTTATTCCTGTCTTTCCTTGAAGTTCTTCATCAATGATATGTCCTTGCTTGCTCATGTTAATCATTCCATTGACCTCTGTATAATATGCATTTTCAATTCCTTGGAGACTTTTGTGTTCCATATCTTTCAGATATCTGGAGTAATGAGATGGATCTCTTTTTTTGTGGGAGAAGCTTGGGGTCCTAAAAGGAGCTTTTCAATTTCCCAGAAGCACTCTGACCTGCTCTCCTCCTGTTATTTAATTATTTAATTCATGACCCAGCTGTAGTGTCTATCTTCATAAAGAGCTACTTCATTGCTTTATTATAGCATGGAGGTGACCCTGGATTCTTGAAGACTATACCATCAGAATGCAAATTCTTATAATAGTAAATAACTAGCATTTGTATACTAATTCCTATGTGCCAGGTGCTGTGCTATTCATTTTAGACATATCATTTGATCCTCACAACACTCTTGGAAGGTAGGTACTATTATTATTCCCATTTTACAGTTAAAGAAAATTAAGTAAATAGAACTTAAATGACTTGCCCAGAGTCATACAACTTCTAAGTGACTCAGGTAAGATTTGAACTAAGATCTTTCTGAATCTAAGCCCAATGCTCTAACCATTATGCACTTTAGCTGCTCTAGCAGATACTACCATACCAGAAAGAGTATTACTCCACCAACAAATTGAGTCCATTCTCCAAAAGCCATGCTAGTTAAAGCATACAGAGACATCACCACTATGATGAACATCTGGTGATGAATCCTTTAGCCTCAGAAATCTCTGAAATCAGATGACATTTCAATAATAGTTTAAGGGATAATGTGGACTCCTGAGGACAGGGAGAGATTTTTGTCTTTTCATCCTCAACTCTTAGAATAATAAGAGATTAATAAATGTATATTGATTTGAGTTAAAATACAAGCTTGCAAAGAACTTTACATACATTGTCCCTTTTGAGAGATGATTATTGGTCAATGACTTGAGTCAAATAGAAATATTAGTATTTAGGCTATTTTCCTCAATGAGTCATTGTAAAAAAAATACATGGCAAACTTCTAAGTGCTTCATAAGTTATAAGCAGCAACAATAGAAATGTGGATTTTAAATGAAATCTTTCTAAAAAGGTTATAGTTGATTATGAAAATCCCATTTGCCAGCCCTCTCATTTTTTCAATAAATGTGAGCTTTCATTGTTGGCATTAATATATATTCAGACTTTTCTCCCACCATTCTCCTAAATTTAAGCCAAATGGGGGTAATTAATGTTCTCTTAATTTGATTTTACTAGGACATTTCTTCTGTGTATAATGTCTCCCACTGAAGCATCTGCCTCTTCATCTCCACTGCTCAAAACCATGCTATCCTTCAACATTCTGTACAAATGTAACCCTCTCCATGAAGTCTTACCTGATCATCCCAGTCTAAGGTGGCTTCTTTTTCTCCGAACTATATCAGTTTGTTTCTATCACACATTAGATGCATACTATATAACATTTGTGTAAGTGTGTATGAATATACATACATGCATATATAGAGACACACCCGTGCAAGTATAAACATGTGTGTTTGTATATGCAATAACCACATGTACATGTATGTATACATGCGTGCATGTTTATGTCCACATATTAAGTATACATATCACTTCTCCTACTAGAATGTAATTACATCAGGGTAAGGGTTGTGGCCTGTTTGGCATTATGCTATTCAATATACCAAGCAGAGTGCCTTGTATTTGATAGATATTCATTAAATATTTGTTGACTGAACTCCTCTACAATGTTTACTTAATAAAACTTTGTAGAGAAATTTCAGTTATGAAAATAAGAAATTCAATTTAATCTAAGGCACAGAAATAAGAAGGAATTTTATTTGCTGAATACTCCTCACTCAGTTTTCAAGGACTAAAAATCATGCCATAATCCCTTCAAGATACCCAGCACTACTCTACATACTTTATATACTACCTTCACATCTTCCTGGGGAAGGAAAAATAATCATTTGTTATAAACCAAGCTCACAGAATAAAATTGAACTAGAATCTAATCTGCTCTTTGCAAAAATACATGAAGGAAAATGAAACAAATTGGAATCGATCTGCCAAATGTTGGGTACTTCATATTAAAAAGTCATCAGAGAAATAATTATTTACTAATTGAATCAGTGGAAGGACAGCTGTGCTTTTCTAAAAAAATTATACAATTCATATATGTCAATAATGAGGTAAGATGGTGTCCCCCTTAATGGGAATACTTGAAAAATATAATCCACTCGTGCAAAATAGAGTGAAAAATAAGTCTCTCTTTAAAAAACAATGGGAGGGGCAGCTAGGTGGTGCAGGGGTTAGAGCACCAGCCCTGAAGTCAGGAGGATCTGAGTTCAAATCTGGTCTCAGACACTTTCTAGCTGTGTGACCCTAGGCAAGTCACTTAACCCCAACTGCCTCAGCAAAAAGGAAAAAAAATGAAAATAAAAAACAATGGGAAATTGTAGCTCATGAATTGAAAGTACAGTGATGATAGGGTCACTAGGGGAAAATACTTTTCAATCTGAAAAGTAGAATAAGTAAAAATGTTCTTGACAAGCCAACCTGAGATACTAGAGGAAATCCAGCTGTTGGAGAAATGCAATGGGCAAGATAAGAGTTAAATAAATAAATGTGAGTTTCAAACTAGCCCCAGAACCAGGAAGACCTGGATTTAGATATGGCTCCACAAACTGATTCTGAAAGGTCATTTAACCTCTTAACATCTAAGCAACTCTATAAATCTCTGTCCATTCATCCATACATCCCAATCATCCATACATACATACATATATACATATATACCTTCACAAAGGGAAAAAAATTAGACCCTATTTTTACATGTGATTGGGAAAAATACTATTTACATAAAATTAATTAATTTTAAAAGAGACTGCTAAAAAAAGAAAAAGACATTTTCTCATTGACCATGTTGACAGTGGGGAGAGCAAGAAAAATAAAGGGAAAAAATACTGCGTGTTCTTTAATTCTCTATCTGGAGATGGATAGCATTTTACAAATCATGAGTCCTTTAGAGTTGTGGTGACTCATTTCACTGATCAGTCACTAAATTTTTTCACAAGTGATTTCCACAATATTGTTATTGTGGTATAGATTGTTTTTCTGTTTTACTCACTTTACTTTGCATCATTTTATATGTCTTCCCAACTTTTTTTGAAATCCTTTTCTTCATCATATCTTGCAATACTATTGTGTATTGCATCATATTCATATACTTTTAAGTCATTCACTCATTCCCCAATTGATAGGCATCCTCTCAGTTTCCAATTCTTCACCACCCAAAAAGAGATGGTACATATTGAACTTAAAATTGTGTTGGAGAGACATATTTTTCTCAAGATGGTCAGTTATTAAATGTTTACCATTCTGCTCAGTCAGAAATCTTGTTGTATGAAATATTTTAAGGTAGCATTTTGCCCATTAAATCAATTTTTAAGAGGGAACAAAGTACAGTGGAATCTTGAATTCTTTATTCTTGAAATTTCAATCAATTGTTCCACTATAAAGAAGTGATCTACAACATAGTAGTTTCACTTTTTTGTTGTTGTTTGCTTACATTTTGTTTTCTTTTTCATTTTTTCCTTTGTGATCTGATTTTTCTTGAGCAGCATGATAATTGTAGAAATATGTATGAAATAATTGCACATGTTTAACATGTATTGGGTTACTTACAGTCTGGGGGAGGGGGTGGAAGGAAAAAATCATTTAGAAAAGTTACCTTATTTTATCTTCATAAAGGATTCCCTCAAGGTAGGTGTAGATTCTTCTCATTAAAAAGTTTTAGAGATGGAAAAGATCAGTATATAAGGCAATAATTATTAATGTGTCTCTGGTCATCTTATATCTGCAATAATATTGTCCATGATTTTCCCCTATATTTGCTCTATTCATCTGTTTCAGATATTTTAAGAATCTATAATTCAATGCCTTCCAAATTGTATTTATCGTTCAACACAGATTTTGTCTGTGTGTGCATAGTCGAGTCCAATGGCTCTTCTCATCTTTTTTTCTTTTCATACTTTTTTTTACTAGATCATGTTACAACAAAATTTCAAAGTTGAAAGGATTCTTTGTGCACATCTAGTCAAATCCAAACTTGAAAAAGAATTCCTTATAAGCATATTCAGCAAATCAGCCTTCAGCCTATGAAGACTCCCAATGGTGGATTCCTATATTTTTTTCTATTACTCTTTTGGATGACTCCAATTGTTTGGAAGTTTGTCTTTCCCCCAAGAAAAAATAAGTTTAAATTTGCCTTTTTCTAATTTCTACCCATTGCTCACATCTTTTCCTATGCTTCTAAAGAATATGTCTAATCTCTATGCTATGAAATATACCATCAAACACTTAAAAGTAACTATTATCCTTTCCCTAAACTACCTTTGCTCCATGTTATTCAAACTAGATATAAATTTAATACCTTTAATTATTTTAACTGTACTCCTATGAACATTTAAATTTCTTTTTTTTCCATTCAGAATACTATGGGCTATGATGCCTAGAATCTACAAGTAGTTCCATTGTTATTGATGGAGAAATGAGTCTATTGTAAAACTCTTTACTAATACTTTTATTTTCTCATCTGCTCACTACCTCTTTAATTAAGGAGGGGAATAAGCATTTATATAGTACCTAGTATATGTCAGGTACTATTACCAATATTACCACTTTTGATTCATATAACAATACTTTAAGGGAGGTACTACTTTTAAATTTTTTCTCTTTAATTTTTTCCAGTTATATGCAAAGATAGTCATTCCTGAAAGATTTTGAGTTCCAAATATTTTCCCCCTTCTTCTCTTCCCTCCCAGCTCCCCAAGACAGCAAGCAATTTAATGTAAGATATACATGTTGTAATAGAAATATCAGAACAAAAGGAAAAACCCACAAGAAAGAAAAAATTAACCAAAAAAGTGAAACTATTAAGTTTTGACGTGCGTTCAGTTTCCAAAGTTCTTTTTCTGGATATAGATTGCATTTTCAATCACAAATCTATTGGAATTGTCTTGGATCACTATAGCTGAGAACTAAGTCTATCCTAGTTGATCACCATGCAATGTTGCTATTACAGTACATAATGTTCTCCTGGTTCTGCTCACTTTACTCAGCATCAGTTCATACAAGTCTTTCTAGGTTTTTCTGAAATGGGAAGTACTATTTTTATCTCCATTTTACAATTGAGGCAAATGGAGGTCAAGTGATTTGTACAGAATCACACAGTTAATAGATGTTTGAGATCACATCTGAAATGAGTTCTTTCTGACTCCAGGTTTAGCACTCTACTGTGCTACAAATGATTCCGTATCTGTTACCAAGCTTTCTGTAAATGTTTTTTCCTCTTGTTATTTTATGAAACAATATATTCTTCCATCATCCTCTTCCAATAAGGCATTAAAAACAAGCTTATATTCTAAGTAGTTGTTTCCTTTAAATGCCATATTTCTCTGGTTGGAAAGAATATCAAGTATGTACTGGCTGAGATAGTTTCTAGTCTCTTTTGGTCTTCTCATAGTAACATTTGATTTGATTTTATTCTTTTGAATTTTCTGAGGAAATAACTATAGTCTATGTTGAGGTCTGTTCTGATTGTGTGTGTGTGTGTGTGTGTGTGTGTGTGTGTGTGAAAGACAGAGAGAGAGAGAGAGAGAGAGAGAGAGAGAGAGAGAGAGAGGAGAGAGAGAGAGAGAGAGAGAGAAAGAGAGAGAGAGAGAGAGAGAGAGAGAGAGAGAGAGAGAGAGAGAGAGAGAGAGAGAGAGAGTTTATTTTATTTTTGCTGAGACAATTGGGGTTAAGTGACTTGCCCAGAGTCACACAGCTAGGAAGTGTTAAGTGTCTGAGACTAGATTTGAATTCAGGTCCTCCTGACTTCAAGGCTGGTGCTTTATCCACTTCACCACCCAGCTGTCCCTAGATAGAGAATTTATTTTAATAGATTATATTGGAATTGACTTCAATTAGGCACCCTTTGACCTTCCCATTTTAATTTTGTCTTCTAATTTGGCATTTTAAAATGATATTTTGGTTGATATAAGTAATGCGAAAACAAGTTATTTCTCAGTGTATCAGTTCTTCCTCCCCATCCCAGAAATTACTCCTTTATAGCAAAAAAATTTAAAAGAGGAGGCAATTAGTCCAATAAAATTAACATTGAAAATGCCTGACTCTTCCCCATCTATTCCTACAAGAGATGCTATAGGTGACCCAAGATTCTATGACTTCCTGGAGGAAAGTCAGCCCAAAGTGAAAGACAGCCCCTCAAAAGAGGTAAGAGAGATTAAGGTACAAATCCTGCTCAAAAACAGCTCCTAGCAAAGGACTCACAGTTGACCAACCAGCCCCATATTCCAGAAATAGAACTTTGTGATTGTTCTGGAAAATACTTTTAAACTGTTTGTAGAATTTAAATTAATGACCACATGGCTAATAGATGTCTCAGGTAGGATTTAACTGAGGTCTCTGACTTTCCAATCTACTACTATACCCATTATACTGCTCTAGCAACACCAGAGAGAAATACAAGATGTTTTCCACAGAATTTTCCTAGCATGTTTAGCACTTGTATAAGAGAAATTCCTTGGAAGGGGGAAGGGAATGAACACATTTATTATAGTTAAATTCCCTTCTCCACTTACTTTGTTTTAAAGAATAGCAAATTAGCAAAAGTAAAATGTTGTCTAGTTAAACTACACTGGAAGAGAGACAAGGGAACTGGAATCATTAATCTTTTCAGCATGCAAATACAAATGTTCCTTTCCTGGTCATCACATCAGTTATATGTTAGAGATAACTATGTTATTTTTGCTTCTAAAATAAGCAGCAGCTGTAGTCTAGTGGAACAATTATTGATTTCAGAACTTTTTTAAGCTTAGTTTTAAGATCTAATTCCTCTACTCACTAACTGTGATCTTGGGCAGATTTCCTGATCCTCATCTGTCAAATGGGAATAATGCTTGCACAACTGATCTACCTTGAGGATTTGAAGCATCTGCTACCAAAGTTCCCTCTTGCCTCTAAAATAAAATGGAAATTCTTCATAGAAAATGCCCGTTTTCTTCAAAGCTTAATTCAATTGGCACTTCCCAAGAGAACCATGGAGCCAGTAATGGATTCCTCACAAGAAACAACTGTATCTACTTGAGTATATTATGTATTTACTGCTATATATACATGTTTTCCTGCTATAGAATGAGAGCAGTGACTGCTTCATTTTTGCATCTTTGTATTCCTGGCACTAAGTATGGTACCCAGCATATAGGAATTACCTAATAAGTACTTACTGAATAAAAGGATGAATGAATGAATTATTCATTCATATATGTACACATATAGTATAAGGTACAAGTACCACCTAGCTGCCCCAGGTCCTATTTTCTAGAGAAAGTAGTCATATTTTAGTCTGTTGGAAGCATAATAGTTTCAGGTCTTTCAAAAAAAAGAATTAATATGAAATTATTAAGCTATTCCTATTCCCAAATTTATTGCTTATATGATCATTTAGCTATATTGTGGTTCTAGTTTTTCATACATGTAATGAAAAAATGCATTTTGGCTTGTTCCAACTTCAGAAATGAATCCTGAGTATTCATCACCATTTAACTTTTAGATTCTGAAAGAAGTGTTCTTAGTTTAAATTGAAAACTCTAGTATTAGTTTGTCCCTGAAATGTTGTGATTTAAGAAAGTTCATGTGAGGTGAAAGAGAACAAGAAGAAGAAATTGACAACAAATTAAGACATACTGCCAAACATCTGGAGGAGAAAGGAAAAGAATTACGGGAAACCAGATGGAAAGAGTGCTGGCCAGATGAAAATGACAACAAAGTTTCTTCAGAATACATGAGTATCTGATTAGGTAAGAAAATCCCAATTAATTGAAAAAATGCCAATAAAATTTGTGTTCTGAGACGTCTCAATACAGAAACATACAAAAAATTAAAATATTGTTTCTGTCAAGAGTTAAAGTTTTACAATGCTTATTTTCATTTACTACCACTGGGTGTGTGTGTGTGTGTGTGTGTGTGTGTGTGTGTGTGTGTGTGTGTGTGCTTTTTAATTTCCTGAGAATAACCAGGTCCAGTTAATACTCAAAGGACATATAGATTGAGGTATCTATTGAACATTTCTGTACTACTCTCATTTGCTAAAAGTAATCCCTCATGGAATTGCAGTATGAATGAAGCATTGTGTATATGGGTTTCATATGGGTGTTTGTTTTGAGACATTGAAAAAAGTATTTTTGGAATTAGCTGCACCTGTGCTACAAAAGTCCATGTCTAACATAATGCCCTGAAATAGAGAGAAACTCCTCTGAAACATTCCTCTTGGCTTCTAACACTGATACTTCCCAAAAAGGAAGCCACATGAATCAGAAGAGCAACCCATCCTTTTTTTTTTCTTCAATGAGTTTTCTTGCCATTGGCTTAACATAAGAGCTTTTGGAGAATGAAGTCAGAGAATCACAGGATCTTAGCTTTGGAAGGAATATCAGAAGTCATTCAGTTCAACTTATTCCAGGAGCATTATTCTCTTGCTCTGTCGCAATCTCCTAAAGCCAAATGGTCATCTGGCCTTAGTTTGAGAGCGCTGAAGGAAGATCTCATCTGCTTTCCCAAGCAGTCTATTTCATTATTAGGTGCCTCCAATTATGAGGAAATCTTCCCTTACACTGAACCAAAACTTGAAACTTTCATTTACTAGTTCTGCTCTCCCACTACCACCATCCCTGTTCTGCTTCTGATGCTTTGGATTTCATTACCATATCTCAGCTGTCTTCCCACTCTGAAGTATTTCTATACCCCTCTGACTTTCTTTTCCAGCTCACTTCTGTCTTCCTCCATCAGAATGTATGCTCCTTAAAGGCAGGGTTCATCTTTTTAAAAATTGTATTTGTGTCTCCAACACAACACAAAGCCTAGCACAGAGTAGGTGCTTAAAAATACTTGTTGCCCACCTGCCTCTGGGGTCCACCAGAAACAGTCTATTCTCTTTTCTGCATGATATACTTCAAAGATATCAATCATAAGATCATAGATTTGGATGTTCTATTTTAGAGAACACTTAAAAGGTGTCCTAATACAACACCATCATTTTACAGAGGACCAGAGAGGTTATACACATAAGTGGAAAAGCCAGAGATTCAAACCCAAGATTTCCATGGCACTGACTCTGATACTTTAGACCAGGATTTCTTAAACTTTTTCTACTTCTGACCCTTTTTTGCATAAGAAACTTTTACATGAACCCAGGGAAATAGGTATATAAAATAAGTATGTAAACAATCATTTAGTAATAATAAATAATAATTTCATGAGCCTCACATTTGGTTATAAGATTTTATATGTGGTTGCAAACCACAATTTAAGAAATGGGCCTCTAAGCTATATATCCTTAATTTTGTTTTGTTGTGTTTTAAATTTTTCTATGATATTGTCTTTCTTATTGTCCTCTTCAAGATGCTTCATATCTTTTTAATGTCTTTTCTAAAGTCTGGCACCTAGGACTTAACATAGTACTCTAGATATATAGATATATATACATATATATATAATTTAATTAAAGCTTATTTGCAAAACATATGCATGGGTAATTTTTCAACATTGACTCTTGCAACACTTTCTGTTCCAAATTTTTCCCCCTTCCCCCCATCCCCTCCCCTAGATAGCAGGTAGTCCAATACATGTTAAATATGTTAAAATATATGATAAATCCAATATACGTATACATATTTATATGGATATCTTGCTGCACAAAAAAAAAATTGAATCTAGAAAGAAAAAAACTGAGAAGGAAAACAAAATGCAGTAAACATCAACAGAAAGCATGAAAATGCTATGTTGTGGTCCACACTCAGATCCCACAGACCTCTCTCTAGGAATAGATGGCTTTCTTCATCACTGAACAATTGGAACTTGTTTGAATCACCTCATTGTTGAAGAGAGCCATGTCCATCTAGATATGTTCTGATGAAGATAGATGAAAATGGGATTATCACATCCCTTGCTTTGGACAAGATAATAGTAAGGTTTTTTTGAGAGGGTAGGAGGATACAGAAAAGAAGGTTGCACATCACACTGTTTTACTCACATATTGGATACATAATACATTGAAGTCTCCAGGTCCATTTTATATGAACTATTTCTCTAGTCATATTTCTCCCACCTCATACTTGCAAAATTAATTTTTAAACCCAGGTTCAGGATTTTGCATTTATCACTATTAAAAGTCTAGATTTGAGGACTTCGGGGGGGCGGAGGCAAGATGGCAGAGTGAAAACGTGACTCTCTGGGTCCTCCTCCAATCTTCTCTCAAACCAACAATAAAATAAGCCTCTTAACTGATCTTCAAGTCAATGAATCCAGAAATATTTGGACACTGCTTTCTGAAGAACTTCATATCAGGTTTGTTTAACTTGGACAGAGGGATAAACAGTGGACTCAGGTGTAAGCTGGAAGTGAGGGTGGGACTCAGCTCAGCTCATAGTGGCAGAAACTCCACACTCCAAACTCCAAATACCTGGAGTTTATCTCAGGCACTCGGGACACTCTGCCCTGAGTGTGGACAGGTATTCTGGCAGATTTGCCTTGTTTAAGGAGTAATCCGATTTAGTCCTAGCCCCCACCTGCCCAGCACCTTAAGTTAATTCGCCAAATTGCCCCAGGGAAAAGATTTTTTCTGAGCCTTAAAGAGACATCCACGCTGTCTAAAAAAAAAAAAATGAAGAAACAAAAGAGAGCTCTCACCATAGACAGCTTTTATCAAGAGAAAGAAGGAATGACCCCAGATCCTGAGGTTCCTGTAGACAAAACTCCAAAGGAAGTTATTAAGGACCATCACTGGTAACCTTTTCAAAAGGCCTTTCTGGAAGATTGCATAAAGAACCTCATAAGAGAGCTGGAGGATAAATGGGAAAATAAATTGAAATCAGTGCAAAAAGGATATGATGCCCTGCAAAAGAAATATGAAAAAGACACCAATTTATTAAAAAATAAAATTAGCGAAGTGGAAAAAGAGTGCAATGAACAAAACAATTCAATTGGCCAGTTACAAAAGGATCTTAAAAAGGTAACTGAAGAAAACAACACTTTAAAAATAAGAATTGAACAAATGCAAGTGAATGACTCAATAAGACTTCAAGAATCAGGCAAACAAAAACAAAAAAATGAAAAATTAGAAGAAAATATGAAATATCTCCTAGGAAAAACAACTGACTTGGAAAATAGATCTAGGAGAGACAATCTAGGGATTATTAGACTTCCTGAAAGTCATGATGAAAAAAAGAATCTAAACACTATCTTTCAGGAAAACCTGAAAGAAAACTGCCCTGAGATTGTAGAATCAGAAGGCAAAATCACCATTGAAAGAATTCACGGATGACCTCCTGAAAGAGACCCCAAAATTAAAACACCAAGGAATATCATGGCTAAATTTCAGGACTATCCCACCAAGGAAAAGATTCTGCTAGCAGCTAGAAAGAAACAATTCAAATACCGAGGGTCAATAATTAGAATCACACATGATCTATCAGCCTCCACATTGAAGGATCGAAGGGCCTGGAACCAGATATTCCGTAGGGCAAAGGAACTTGGATTACAGCCAAGAATAACCTATCCAGCTAGAATGAGCATTATCCTCCAGGGAAGAAGATGGTCATTCAATGATATAGGTGAATTTCACCTATTTCTAATGAAAAGACCAGATCTGAACAA
>JAJPUD010001832.1:299560-321264 GCA_023553655.1 Myrmecobius fasciatus
TTTCTGTACAAATAAAACTAATGCAGACAAGATTAGGAGGGAAGCATCAAATTGGGAAATCATCTTTACATTTAATGGTTCTGATAAAGGCCTCATTTCTAAAATATATAGAGAATTGTCTCATATATATAAGAATTCAAGCCACTCTTCAATAGATAAGTGGTCAAGGGATATGAACAGACAATTTTCAGATGATGAAATTAAAACCATCTCTAGTCATATGAAAAGTTGCTCCAAATCACTATTGATCAGAGAAATGCAAATTAAGACAACTCTGAGGTACCACTACACACCTGAAAGATTGGCTAAAATGATAGGAAAAGATAACGATGAATGTTGGAGGGGATGTGGGAAAACTGGGACACTAATACATTGTTGGTGGAACTGTGAACGGATCCAGCCATTCTGGAGAGCAATTTGGAGCTATGCTTAAAAAGTTATTAAACTGTGCATACCCTTTGACCCAGCAGTGTTTCTACTGGGCCTATATCCCAAAGAGATCTTAGAGGAGGGAAAGGGACCCACATGTGCAAGAATGTTTGTGGCAGCCCTTTTTGTAGTGGCTAGAAACTGGAAACTGAAGGGATGCCCATCAATTGGAGAGTGGCTGAATAAAGTATGGTATATGAATGTTATGGAATATTATTGCTCTGTAAGAAACGACCAGCAGGACGATTTCAGAGAGGCCTGGAGAGACTTGCATGAACTGATGCTGAGTGAAACAAGCAGAACCAGAAGATCATTATACACAGCAACAACAATATTACATGATGATCAATTCTGATGGACATGGCTCTCTGCAACAAAGAATTGTCTCAAACCAGTTCCACTTGTTCACTGAAAAAAAACCATATACACCCAGAGAGAGGGATATGAAATATGGACCACAAAGTAACATTTTCATGATCTCTATTGATGTTTGCTTGCATTGTCTTGTCTTTCTCTGATTTTCTTTTTTTTCTTGTAGATAGGATTTTTCTTGCACAATTTGTCAAGTATTTCACCATTATTAACATGTAGTGGACTTCCTGCCATCTAGGAGAGGGGAGGGGCCTGGGGGTAAAATTTGTAATGGAAAGCTTTGTAAAGATCAATGCTGGGGAACTACCCATACATATGTTATACAAATAAAAAGCTTTAATAAAAAAATCTAGATTTGAGCCATATATATCCTTGTCAAGCTCTTTGGGTTCTCAATTCTGATATGCAACATGTGAGCTGTCTCTCCCAGCTTCATGTCATCTGTCAAATTGACAAATATACCATCTATGTCTTCATCCAAGTCCTTGATTAAGATGTTAAACAGAAGAAAACCCTGCAGCATTTCACTCTATTCAGGAGTTACTTCCCTCCAGGTAAATTAGAGACATTGGCCCATTAATCACAATGCTTTGGATCTAACTATTCAGCCAGGTCTGAATCCTTACAACTGTACTTTCAGCCAATTCACATATTTCCATCTTGTCCACAAGGATATGCAACATTTGTCAAATGTGCTGCTAAAAATACATCCACAGACTATATGTACAACGTTCTCTTGAACTACCTATTTACTCTATTATAAAGGAAATGGTATTAATTTGGAATGGTAGTTTTCAAAGGAGCCATGTTGGTTTGTTGTATTTGCCATTTCTTTTCCTGAAAGCTCATGAACACTCCTTTTCACATTGTTTTCTAAAAAATTCTAGAATGATCTTGAATAGCTAGCTTACCAGTTCATAGTCTGAAGACTCATAGGATCATAACTATAAATAAAAGGTGAAGTACTGGAGACACAAAAACAATAAATAAAAATAAATAAATATCATAAATAAATAAATATTTGCAGAGGAGAAAACCAAGATCCAGAGATGGAAAATGGTCCAAGATTATCTAGAAAGTCATAAATAGAAAATATCAAGGCTGAGATTGAAACTGATTTCAAATATACCTTCTTCTCTTTTAAAAACCAATCCACTTCCCTTTCTCTTCTCCTATTTCATCTCTTCTCTTTAAGTTTGGCAAAGATCCTTTGTTAGTGCTTGAGCTTTCATACCAAAAATTCTATTGGTAATTTGTTCCAGGGAATTTAAACTCATTGAGAGCAGCTTAGGCACTTTCTTACTATATTTTCATGTAACTTTTCAATTCTCCATTAACTATTTTGTTTTATAGGCTGAAGTTGTAAGCAGAAACCTTAATACCAAAGGAACATCTCTGAATAGATAATATTTTTCATGTGAACAGTAGCAGGTTGTGTTTGGGGTGACAAGACTCAGTGGGAATAACAGAATGACATCTCCAGAAGATGTCCTTGACCTCAAAGCATCACAGTTCCCTCTTAAGTCAAGTCAAATCAGCAAACATTTATTAAGCATCTATTAAGTTACAGGCTACATACTAAACACTGGGGATACAAAGAAAGGCAAAAAAATAAAGAAACATATAAAAATGAAAATAGCCCCTGATCTCAGAAAGCTCATGGTCTATTGAGGGAGACAACATGCAAATAACTATTTAAAAACAAGATATATTTGTATCTTGTTTTTACAATTTGAAAAACACTAAGACCTTTGGGATATCCTATATATGCAGGATAAACAGAAAAATCAAATTAAAGGGATGAAACTAAGATTAAGGAGGATTGGGAAAGGGCATCTTGCAGAAGGTTATTCTTTAGCTGAAACTTAAAGCAAACTAAGAAGAGGAGATAAAGAAGGATAGACTTCCAGTGGAGGACATCCAGAGAAAATGCCCAGAGTCTGGAAATGGTGTATACTGCGTGAGCCAATGTCATTAGATCACAGAACACAAGACAAGGGATAAAGTATAAGAAGCCTGGAAAGATAATAAGGGCCAGTTTATGAAGGATTTAAAAAAGCCATACAGGTTGCCTTCCCATTTGTTCCATGTATCTGTGCTTCTGAATGCATGTTTCTTAAGCATGATCACTCTTTCCATTGATGGTGAATGTATGTTTAAGATTGTGTCCCAGATCTATGTGGAAAATGTTGGTATTTTCCTAACTATACGATGTCATTAAATGCTTTGATTTTGACTTGTGTTCTCTGATCTAATAGTAAAAGTAAATATGTTGATAGGAGCTTATAAAGTATCTTTTTAAAAATAATTTGCAGTCTTATAAAGGACTTCAGACTTGGTATAGCCTTTCTAGGAGCCCTACAGGAGTACAGTAATGATTTATGTGTTTGCTCAATAATAATAGGGGCTGGATCTAAGAGTTTATTGATCTAGGGAAATCCTTAATGATGAAGGTCCTTTAACCAAAAAAAATGGCATCTCCTTTCTAGCTTTAAGTCTTAAAGAACTGTTTGGCACACTGGAAAATTATGAGCTGGCAGGTAATGCTCAAGTGGTATACCAATGATCTATTTAAATACCAAAATATCAAACCAGACTTTTCTTCCTATAAGGCATATGCATGTTAGCATCAGTTTCCAAAAAGACTATCAAATGAGTTAGAAATAACAAAATAAATAAAATTATAACTTTTATCAATGAATATAAGAATACTGAGCATTCACATATTATGTAAGTATTCCTAATAGTAGAAGCTATATTCTCTTCAAAGATAGGTTAGATGAGCATGTCTACAGAGCTGATAGCACTTAAGCTAAAAACTGAATAGCTAGTTATTTTGGAAACTGCTACAATCTGTGTCAAACACTGTGCAGAATAATGGGAAAATCACAATTTTCATAATGGATAATTTGACTATTTTTAGACATGACCTCAAGTGTGATTTTTTGGTATGCTGTTTAAATCATGTATGTGATAACACTGTTTGGAATTCACATTTTTTATCTTGGGGGAAAGACTGATAACTTGCTTTATATGTTTTTTGGTTATTCTAAGTTTTACACCATTAATGGCCATATCAACTGACAATGACTTTGTATAGGGATTTTAAGTAGAAAAAGTTGCAATTGCATTGACTATACAACCAGCACATTATTTATGCTTTTTATCAAGCTGGCAGTGTAAATAAAACTCTTAAAAAACTCAGTATAGAAAAAAATCACATATTTATGGGTATATATGTGCATATGTATATATACCTACATATTATATACAAATACGTATATATGTATATGTGTGTATCTGCAATAACTCAAATGTGTAGGATAAATTTACTGTTATGCCATGAGCACACTCCCACTGAGTTGTGTCCTACTTTAAGTTTCATGCCTTGCTTTGCTTTCAGTGAATTTGCTGCCTCCTCTGAAACTTTAATCTGCCAGGGTGAAATGAAAACAGGACTGCATAATTACCCACGAGGATTTGGAGGTTAGATAAAGGAGTACGTGCAGCTAAGTATAGGAGATATATTCATTCCCTTTTCAAGTCTGCTGCCTCCACCCTTAACCACAAACCTTCTCCCCATTTCTCTCCAATTATCTCAATTCTACCAATAATTCTAGACTCAGCTCGAGTCCCACCTTCTCTGTGGGAGCCTTCCCTGAACACCTCGGGTCTAGGTAATCTCTCTGCTCTAATTGTCCATGACATTTATTGTTCTTACTATGCATGTAGCACAGTAGTAACATTGCTGAATTGGGAGCTAAAGAGTCTAGTTTGAATCCCAACTACTATCTGAGATTGCTATCTCTATAACTTTGGACAAATCATTTAACCTCATCCATACAATATGGAAGTTGACCTCCAGTATCCCATCTCGTTCTTTTGCCTCTCAATCTATAACTCTATGATTTCATGCTAATCTTGTTGTGCCTCAACTAGATTTGAGATTTCATGAAGAAAGAGGCTATAGGCTGACTTTGTCAGCATCTCTTCTTAGAAGGAATCCTGAAGAACTTTTTCCATAGCAAGTATTCAACTGATTTTTAGTAGACAAATGGATATTTCCAGTTTAAGGAAGGTTTTATTGCCTAAGACAATAAAAGAATTCAGCATCATAGAAAAGTATATATTTATATACACTTCCAAATAGTGAAAAAAATCACATTTATGTAACATTTTAAGATTTGTGAAACATCTTTTTCCTGCAACATCCCTAAGATGAGTAGGGAAAACATTATTGCTACTATCTTATTTGTTAGAAGACTGAAGCAACAGAAAAGTACAGTAATAAGTTGACTCGTGGGTACATAACACTTGTGATTTGAAATCAGCTCATAGGGCTGATTCCTATTGAACTGTCAAAACCATCAGCTTCTATTTTACAGTCAAAATACTGGCATTACAATGTATTAAAGAGTTTGTCTTAGCTCATACAAATCTAGTAATTAGCAAATGATCAGAATCAATATTCAAACCCAGGTCCTCTGACTCCAAATTCAACGTACCCTTCCACTATTGAATCAATGGGATGAATCTTTATCCTAAAGCTACTTCTTCTAAACTCAAGATTTCACAAGGAATATTCTCTATTCATCAACCTGCACATTTACAATGAAAGGTTCTGCAGTCTCACAACTGCTCAGCAGCATGTGGCATTTGCCAGGAGTCATAGCTGAATATATACTGAAATCATCAGTCACCTTGAAGAATTTAAGTTGCCCATGAAAAAGAAAATGAGATTATTATATGTTGTTCTTTAAAAGTTTTGTTTTCTATTCTCCATTCCTGAAGGAAGCAGAAACAGGATGATGTTGGGGACAGTAAACTCAGTGAAGAGAGATTTAGTTTATAGATTGAAACTTCTACCTACTAGCTGAATAGCTACTTAATCTCTTCTTCCGAAATTTGACCATCTGAAAAATGTGATTAATTATTCTAATACATTCTGCTTTACAGGAAAGTCACAAGGATCAAATTAAACCACCTATGTAAAATCCATTGCAAACCATAAAGTGTGAGCTATCATTGTGGTTTTTATATATGATTCTTATAAAGACTTGTGATTGAAGAAGCTAAGCACTGTAAAGAGGAAATACTTAAACATTAGAAGAGGGAAATCAACTAAATTCTCTTATTTCCCAATCTAGTTTGCTTTCATTCCCGTCATTCCGTCTACTGAGTTTGATTGGCAGCTAAAGAGCTGAAATGAGCTTTTAAAAGTACTTACCTGTTTACCTAATCTTTTTTGTTTCAAAGCCAATAGTTGAATTGAGACTAACTTGGCCACTCTAATAAAAAAAATGGTCAGATTTAACAGATATATCCCTACTCTTTCCCTGTCCACACATTTACAGACTTTCTGATGAATGGGAGAAAGAGTAAAGATGTAAAATTCAAATAAGTGAAAAGATGATGAGGATCTCTTTTGGAAATAAATGAATCAATTATCTCTTGGTCACTTTCACCCTCAGCTTGTAACCTTCTTTCCTGTCCTATTTAGACATTCTGATCTTTTCCTTTCTTTGTCATGACCAAATAACCTCTGAACATCTCTGTTCTTCAGGTTCCTAATCTGTATAATGGGACTAATAAATATTTGTTCTACCAACCTCAGAAAATTGTTATGAGAATCAGAAGAGATAATATATATGAAAGAATTTTGTGACCATAATGTGCTATAAAAATGTTATAAGAATGTTTCAGCACCAAGGACATTTAACTTTAATAGGCTTTAGAAGTGTTTTCTGAGACCTTCTGTGGTCCACCTGTAGAAATCTTTTACCATGTTCATCTTTAAAATCATCAACAACCTCATAAAAATTTTTATTGCATGTCTAACTACATTTAGGATTGTGCAAATGGGGAGTAAGGAGAATTACCTAGAAACAGTCCCTATGCTTCAAGAGCTTGCAGTGAATCCCAAACACACAGATACAAATGAAAATGTTAAAGACCTAAGACCAGCTTGGGGCAGTAGAGAGAGACAGAGACAGAGACAGAGACAGAGACTAAGAGACAACAAAATGGATTCATGATTTAGACATAAAGAGAGATACTATAAGCAAATTAGGAGAACAAGGTATAGTCTATCTCTCAGATATGTAGAAAAAGGAAAAAAATTATGCTAAAGAAGAACTAGAAAACATTATGAAATGAAAAATTGATTATTTTGATTATATTAAATTAAATATTTTTATAAACAAAACCAATGCAGTCAAGATTAGAAGGGAAGCAGAAAACTAGGGGGAAAATTTACATCCAAAGGTTCTGATAAAGGCTTTATTTCTAAAGTACATATGGAATTGACTCAAATTTATAAGAATGCAAGCCATTCTCCTATTGATAAATACTCAAAGGATATGAGCAGACAACTTCAGATGAAGAAATTAATGTTATCTCTAGTTGTATGAAAAAACCTAAAGCTATCATAAGAAAGGACAAAGGATACACATGAGCAAAAATGTAGCAGTTCATTTTGTAGTGGCAGGGAATTGGAAACTGAGGTGAAGCCCATCAGTTGAAGAATGGCTGAATAAGTTATATAAATGTTATGAAATATTATTGTTCTATAAGAAACAGTTAGCATGATCAGAAAGACCTGGAGATGCCTACATGAACTGATTCTAAGTGAAGTTAGTAGAACCAACAGAACATTGTACATAGCAACAACAAGATTATGAGATGATCAATTCTGGCAGACATGGCTCTTTTCAATATCAAGATGATTCAAAATAATTTTAATAGACTTGTGATGGAGAGAACCATCTGCATCCAGAGAGAGAACAATAGGGACTGAATGTTGTTCACAATATGGTATTTTCACCTTTGTTGTTGTTGTTTGCTTGCTTGTTTTTTTCCCTCTCATTTTTTTTTCCTTTTTCATCTGATTTTTCTTGTGCAGCATAAATATGGAAATATGTTTAGAAGAACTGCACATGTTTAACCTATACTGGATTACTTGCTATCTAAGGAAGGGAGAAAGGGAGAGAGAAAAATTTGGAACATAAGGTTTTCAAGGGTAAACATTGAAAACTATCTTTGCATGTATTTTGAAAATAAAAAGCTATCAAGAATAAAACAATATACACAATCAAATTCTCTAATTAAGGATAAATTATATCAAAACTCGTGCGGTTTTTATTAAGCATATTTACATCTGTACTCATTAATCTGATATGAGTTCAAACTTCTTTAAGTAGAATTTTTGTGATGACTAAGTTCCCAGTTTTAAAATTAAAGACATGTAATGCTTTCTGAAAATGTTATATCTACCTTGTGTCTAACAAAGAGGACCCTTTTCCCTGGCATATTTCTCAAATTATTTAGGGCTACTGTTGAAAAAAGAAGTTATCTCTTGCTAATATAATAAAAATAAAATGTGTTGAGTTAAAAAAAACCACATCAATATACGCAGTACATGAAATCCTAAATCTTTCCTTCCTTCTTTCATTTTCATTCTCCTCCTCCTCTTCCTTCTTCTTTCTTCTCCGTCTCTTTGTGTCTCTCTGTGTGTCTCCCTTTCTGTGTTTCTCTCTGTCTGTGCTGTCTCTGTGTCTCTTTCTCTGTGTCTGTCTCTCTCTCCATGTCTCTGTCTCTCTATCTCTGTCTGTCTGTCTCTTTCTCCCATTGTTACCCTTGAAGGAAAAGCAGAATGTTTCTAATTTCTCTTCTCCTTGACTATTCTTCTGATGCTTGAAGATAAATAACATTTTCTCCATAAGTTTGTTCTTCTCCAAGTTAAATATCTCTGGTTCCTCTAATCATTGTTAAGTGGTGAAGATTACAGTCTCTTCATTCTTCTGGTAACTTGCTGCTGAATCAGTTCCAGATTATTAATGATTTTCCTAACTAAACATAATATATCGAATGTGGCCTGATAAAAGCAAAATACAGTGGACTATTAGTTCTATTATTGTGTTTGCTAGGCCTCTATAAATGTCACCTAACATTGCATTGGATTTTTTGGCCACCATATCACACTATTAACTCACATTGCATGTGTAATCAATAAAAATCACTACATCTTTTTCCAAAGTATTGTCAAACTCTGTCACCCCATCCTGAATTTATATGGCTTATTTTTAACCCAAATCCAAATTATATTTACTCCCATTAAATTTTACTCTGTCAGCTAATACTCTAGACTAATGAATCTTTTTTGGCTCCTGTATCTATTATCTAATATGTTAGCCATTCTCACAAGTATTGTGTCATCTACAAATTTGAGAAACTTGGCAGAGTGAATAGATGTTAGGATGATCTGGGTTCCAATATCACCTGCTTATAGAATGAAGATGCTAATCTCCTTTTGCTGGTCAGTTCATTTAAACTCTCTGAGCCTCAGTTTTATCATCTGTAAGATAAACATAATGCCCATGTCATAGTGTTGTTGGCAGACTTAAATGAAATAATATAAAGTGCTTTGCAAAGTTTAAAAAACTAAATATCAGCTGTTATTATAATTTATATATTTTATGATTGCACCATGTCTACTTATCAGAAAACATATCCATTCTGGGAGGGGGGGCAGGACTTCCATTTCTAAAAAGAAAATAAAAACAAAACAAACACTTAAATCATGTATTTAGAGTCATTTCTGCAATTCTACTCTGTCAGTTTGAAATGAAGATATGGATCCAAGGTGATTCAAATTGACAGCACCAAAAAGAAATCACCCCTTCTCAAGCAAGCGGAATCTTTCAGGGAGTTAACATTCTGGACCCAATGACATACCTATCAATGCTGGACAGCAGCTTTCAAGGTACCAGCAAGGTCTGTATTTTGCCCCCTCTTGACGAATAATCATGCAGCATCACATACACGGAGACACATGAACACCTGCTGTTCTGTTTCAGTATTGCTGGGCCTGCTACCTTACCAACTTGGAAATTAAGCCTTGAAAAATGTTGTCAAGGTTGTTTCTATTTTGGGATAACAGTCTGTTCCTGTGGTGTTACAGGAAAATGGGCCAATGGAGTGCTGAAAACAGCTGAGAGGTTCTGTAGGGCTTGCTAAAGAGAAGGGAGGAAGCATATAGACATTACAGCTGTCAGAGGAAATTCAAAACAAAGAGAAAATAAGGAGATTTTCTCCTTCCTCCTAAAAATCTCCTTTGTAGTTATTTAGGTTGGGAGTGAGAGTTGTATAACCAAGTCATATGGGGATGAGAATCCAGTGGTTAGAAGATTATGTAGCCAGAAGGTAAAATGCATCAGTCTTACTGCATTGCAATGAGTTAGCAAAAGTTTTGACATTCATTCCTCCAGCACAATGCCTACTACAGCATGAGTGTTTGACCAATAGCTGCTCAATTGGTTCTGGGGTCTCATATAATATCTTAAAACTGTAATTATTAGATTTACTTCTTTCTTTCCAAGAGACACCAATTCATGTTATTATCAAAAGCCCCAGAGTCATTGAAACACACACTCTAAAATGGGAGGATTTAATCATTCCATTAGTTACTGGGGGGGCATTAAGAGTTTTGACAAAACAAGATCCCTCTCTGGGCATTTGATCAATATTCTTTTATCATCTTGTGCAATGCTGGATACTCCCATGTTTCAGAAGACCCATGACTTCATCGGGATGAAGGATTCCCTTCCCAAGACAAATTCCTACTCACTATTCCTTCAGGAAATAGCCCTGGCAGTATTTTTTTGGACTCCAAATCCAGCTTTTATTGCATAACGGAAGAAAAAAAAAAGGTGAGACAAAAGTCCCTGCTGGGGTCATTAATAGAACTAAGAGAAGAAGTTCTCTCCATCAGGTGTTCCTTTGTCCCCACTTCACTAGACAGAAGATTTGGGAAGGAGTTGATGTTGCTGGTACTAAAAATGCCACAAGTCATCAAAGATTCCAACCAGAGAAACTTCAGAGGAGGAGATCCAGGGACTGTTTTGGCTAAAGACCGAACAGAGAAAGGAGGAGAGAAGGTGGACAAAGTGACAAAAGGGGAGGGACTGAGATAACCAGTTAATTAGGGATGAGAAGAACAGACAATGGAGAACAGGAAAAGGTAAGAAAGAGAAGAGACTAGAAGACTGGAAGCTGAAAAATTAAAGTTCAAGACCAGAATGCCTTGGGGTGATGGGGAGGGAAGGGAGAAATTGTGGAGGAAAAAACCGGTTTGTTAGCCACAGGTCTACTACTACTGCTGAAGTTGGTGATTGGGCTGGTGATCTTATCTATCAATGCTGATGTGCCCATTATAGTTGGCATCCAGGTCCTGAATGAGCTTGTCAGCTGCCTTCTTGCTATGTGTGTTTTTCAACATGTAGTTGAGTTCTTTCTGTAGCATTTTTTGGAAACTGCTTTTGCTGATTTTATTCTGAATGCGACTGTGGTTGGGTATTTATTTGTAAAAGTTGACCACCAGGACTTGGATTGCTTGTTCCAGTCCTGTGTAGCATTCCTCATGTATCTCACCTGCTCAAAACTCTGCTTTCTCGAGTCCTCTTCCTCCAGAGAATGTCTCCAGCTTGACTTCAAGTACTGCTCCCTGGCAGTCTTAACTCAACTACCAATGAGAAATTGAACTGATTCTTAAGTGGAGGATAGATAGATGAATGACTGAATGAAAAAAAAAAAACATTAAGTGTTTGCTATGGGCAAAGCATTGTGCTAAATCCTGAGGATGCATTATTTATTCTCTGTACAAAAGAGAGAGAGATGAGTTCAAATATTGCCTCTACACTTCATAGCTATGTGACTCTGGGCAAGACTCTTAACATCTCTAAGATTACCTCTCTAAGCCTACTAAGTCCTAGATGGGTCAGGATTCAAGCCAATAGAGAGAATTCCCCACAATGATAATAAAACACAGTCCCCTCTCCTCCATATTGAAATATTTGTATCAGAATCATAAAAAATTAAAGCTGGAAGGGACAACAGTGATTATTTAAGGTCACTCCTCTTTAAAACAGGTGTTTTTGGGGTGTAGAGCCAAGATGACAGAGAGTAGACAGAACTCTCTTCACCTCCTCTAACCTTCCCTCAAACTAACAGCAGATGAAGCTTCTAAACTGGTTTTGAAGTCAAAGAATCCACAAATATATGGAATACAACACATTTCTAGAAGAAGATACCCTGGAAGAACCTCAGAACAGATATGTTTCAATTGGGCAGGGGGGCGGTCTGCCGAACCAGACAGCATAGGGAAACCAGGGCAGGGAGCTAGAGTGGAGAGTTGGAGCATTGTGGCTTCCAAGCACCTGAGAGTCTTCTGTGGGCCTCTTGGGCCAATCTGTCCTGATTGTAAATAAGTGGTTTGGTAGATCTGCCTTTTGTGGGGGCTAGATTATGAACCACTGAGCCTCGGAAGAGCACTGGAACTAGCTGCCATTACCCAGCACTGGGAAGCAATCAATTAGCAGAATTGCCCAGTACCAGGAAATCCATCAATCAGTCAGCAGAACGGCTCAGCACTTGAAATCAATCAATCAGCAGAACTGCCCCAGGGCAAATTAAAGCAATGTCCCTTCTTTGCTTTAAACAGACCTCAAGCTTTAAAAAAATGAATAAAAAACCAAAAGGAACTCTCACCATAGACAGCTTTTATGGAGAGAGAGAGAGAGAACAGACCTGAAATCCTGAGGTCCCTAAAGGTAAAGCAACTCCAAAAAAGCCCCAAAGGGAGACATGAGCTGGTCCCCATCTCACAAGGCTTTCTCTGAAGATTGCATAAAGGATCTTAAAAGAGAGTTAGAGGAAATACGGGAAAATGAAATGAGATCATTGCAAAAAAGAACGGGAAAAGAATGCAATGAACTAAAAAATTTAATTGGCCAATTGCAAAAGGAAGTAAAAAAGGTAACTGAAGAAAATAATACACTAAAAATTAGAATTGAAGAAATGGAAGTGAATGACTCAATAAGACTTCAAGAATCAGTCAAACAAAAACAAAAAAAATGAAAAAATTTAAGAAAATATGAAATATCTCCTATGAAAAACAACTAACCTAGATCTAGGAGAGACAATCTAAGGATTATAGGGCTTCCTGAAAGCCATGATGAAAAAAAGAACTTAGACATCAACTTACAGGAAATCATAAAAGAAAACTGCCCTGATATTTTAGAATCCAACAGTAAAATAGCCATTGAAAGAATCCACTGGGGCAGCTAGGTGGTGCAGTGGATAGAGCATCAGCCCTGAAGTCAGGAGGACCTGAGTTCAAATCTAGTCTCAGACACTTAACACTTCCTAGCTGTGTGATCCTGGACAAGTCACTTAATCCCAATTGCCTCAGGAAAAAAAAAGAATCCACTGATCACCTCCTGAAAGAAACCCCAAAATTAAATGTCCAAGGAATATCATGGCTAAATTTCATAACTATCACACCAAGGCAGAGATATTGCAAACAGCCAGAAAGAAACAATTTAAATACCAAGGAGCCACAATTAGGATTACTCAGGACCTAGAAGCTTCCACCTCAAAGGATCAAAAAGCCTGGGATCTAATATTCAGAAAAGCAAAGGAACTGGGATTACAGCCAAGAATAAGCTATCCGCTAAAATGAGCATTATCTTTCAGAAAAGAAGATGGGCATTCAATGATATAGGTGAATTTTACCTATTTCTAATGAAACAAGTGTTTCCTCCAGAAACATCCAGACAATGACTACTTACCTTCTTCTTAGAACCTTTCAGCCATTTTTTCAGATTTATAACTCTTCCAATAAAGATATTATGTTCTGATCTCTTCTTCCCAAGCATGACCTAAAGATTAATGAGGGATTTCCTTTTAAATAGATACATGGATATCTCTAATAAATATATTTCCTTAGAGCTATTATGAACAGAATTCTCATTACCTTTGTTGTCACCAAGGTCCTGAAGGTAACTGTGCTTACAAAAGAGTCAGACAAAGAAAATCATGGAAAAATGGAATTTGTCTTGATATTCTCCTAAAAGTAGAGGAGACATAGACCAAAGTTCTTAGAATTGGGAGGTACACAAGATATCATCTAGTCCAATGGCCTCATTTTCTCAGAGACTGACATTTTCTCAGGGTCCTTTAACAGCTAGGTAGTGGTAGACATGGGAGCAAAGTTCATGTCTCAGTGTCTCAGACAATATGTTTTCCATTACACCATCCTGTCACTCTGATATATAATGGAAGGAAATGATTGTAAGGAGCAAGAAGAATAGGAATAGTTCTCTTGGACAAATCCCATTCAGACCTATAATTTTGCTTTGTTTTCATTCTTGATTCTTGCATGCCAGTTAAATACTTCTAGTTTCTGTATGGCACCTTTTTCCCTTTTGTTCTTCTCATTTCAAAAGTATTTGTCTGACCTAAGTACATCTTAATACCTTTAGCAAATCCTCCCATTCTAAGCATGGATACCCTCTTTATTGTTCAACCAAAACAGTGGCTGACTTCTCCAAAGGGGACTTTTATTAAAATGAAGAAAAAGATGAGCATGAACAGTAGAATAAAAGGAAGACCTTTGCACTTTAACCTTCTCAAGACTGACTTCTCAAGTCCTGTCTCTGATATTTACTAGCCATATATGACTTTGAGAGTTACTGAGTTTCTCCAAACCTAAGTTTAAAAATCTGCAAAATGGATTTTATATTTTTGTACTGCCTACACAAGAAGGCTATGAAGAAAGCACTCAATAATAAATAAATATAATAATATAATAAAATTAAGAGTTATATAAATGGGAGCTCTAACTACTTCAGTGTTTCAAGTTTCTGTGATTGCTGCACATAGTGTTACCTCCATTAAGTGTTACCTCTCTGCCTTGGGAGATCATTTATATGAGTTACTTAGGCAAAACAAACCAAAAAAAAAATCCATGTGGCCAACCCTACAGTGATGAGCATTTACATGCTTAGACTAGTCCTCAGATGACACAAAAACAATCTGTCATCAAGCCCAGATATGAAAGGATTCTATTTGTCAGGACTTGCCAGAGCTTACATTTGATTGTGACTCACAGTCACATTCTCAAGACCATTATACATTTGAATTCCAGTGACAGACGAGGAGGATAATTAATGATTATGATGATAATAATATAAAATTTTATAGGGTATAGATCTAAATAATTTCAAAATTGGGAAATTTTCGATACAAATAGCCAAGACATTTCTGGTGCTATATTTGGCTTATTTCATCCAAGCATCAGTCAATCAATAAGAATTTTTATAGTGCCCACTATGTTCCAGACACTATATTAAGCACTAAAGATATTAAGAAAAAAGTAAATAGTCCCTGCCCTCAATGATAGAATATTTATGTTCTATCAAATCTAAGCTTGATCTTATTTTGTGACCAGCTGCAATGTATCCACAGGAGAGTGACTAAAAGTAATTTGTTGTCGGTTGTTGTTGTATTGCTAGATCATTTCATGATCCCATTTGGATTTTCTTGGCAATGATGTTGCAGTTCTTTGCCATTTCTTTCTCCAGCTCATTTTACAGATGAAGAACTGACTTATTTAGGATTACACAACTAGTAAGTGTCTGAAGATGGATTTAAACTCATGAAGATGTGCTCTATCACTGGGCTGGGCTACCTACCTTCTCCTCTCTGACAATTGTATCTACCATTAATCAACTATTAATAGTAGCTGTCAACACTGACCTTATCTATACCAAAACCTAATTCTTGCTTCCTTTTGTTAGATAGCCATATATCCTCCCATTCCTCAACAGTTTCTTTCATAAAGAAACCTAGAAGTGAGTTCAGCTCTGCTAATGATTTGGACAAATTATACTACACAAAATCCAATGTTAAAGCTCTTCTTTCTGCTCTTTCTTCATCAGGATGCAGGATATGGGCAGCATTACTGCCTAGGCTACAAGCCCTATCTATTTATACTAGCCTTGATGATTATTCAGTGGATGGTGCATGGGACATCAAAGGCTCCTACCCTCTACACTTGTCCACCTTCAATCTCCCACCTCAGACCTGAAATGCACCATTCCACATCCAAGTTCTTAGCCTCTATCCACCCAGACCCACATACTGTCCCATTAGCTCCCAAAACCATTGCTGAAAGTCTGTGCTTCTCTGCCTAGACCTCCTACATTCACTCTGAAAGGCAGCAATGGACACCCATCATAGCTACTCTCTTTCCTGTTACATTCAGGTCCAATGTCCAGCTTGTGGCCATCCCCCACCCAAATACACAAATCCTGGGGCTCCTTTCACAGACCTTGCCTGAGATTCTAATTACTCGCTTCCCTTTTGAGCCTCTCCAATAGGTGAGAGGTAGAGAGGAAACCTTGCAGTAAAAGTGTTAATACTTGCATACCTCTTTCTTTCTAAGCCCTATAATCTGCCTGTCCACTAAGATATTTCTGTTCTGTGGCTACTTCTCTTTCTCACCATTCCTCCCCAAGTTTGTCAGTAGTAGTGCTACCTGCTGTCATTAATCCTTTGAGGAGCTGTAAGTAGTCAAATCGAAACTGAGACAAATTCAATTCAAAACTGTCACTGTGACAGCAGAGACAGTCCCACAGGATTATCTTGCCAAGGGATAGATAATGTCATAAAATATCCAAGACTTTGTCCTTACCAAGGGAGTTAGGAGGAGTTATAAAGAAGTGTTCTCTGGGGAAAAAAAGCATCATAGCTAAAAGACCCAAGAATAGTTGGATCTAACATCTCCAGAGAATCTCAAAGTGGAGATTAATGTTACCATATGAAAGAAGTATACCCTCCCCCCAAGCCCTGAATATTAGCCTTGGAAAAAGCCTAGTTTGCCCTGTATCTATGTATCTATTCCTTCACATTTGTAAGACTAGGCAAGACACACATCAATTGGATCAGATTGTCAGAAGCTGAGTTTGCTATTGCTCAGTTTCAGTCATTTCCAACACTTCACGATTCCATTTGGGGTGTTCTTGACAAAGATATTGAATTAAATTTAAAAATTCTCATTTTACAGATGAGGAAACTGAGGTAACAGGTTAAATAACATGCCCAATTTCACATAATTAGTGTCTGAAGTCAGATTTGAACTCAAGTCTTTCTAACTACAAATTCAGTGCTCTACCTACTGTATTACCTCTATCCCAAGGATTAAATACAAGGATTCTATATTAATTGCACATAAATTTGACTGTATTAGTCTTTTTTTTTACTGTATTAGTTTTTTGTGTAAGTTTGAGATTACAGTAATATAATTTAATATATAAATATATATTATATATATACAATTTAATATTTATATATAGTATATAATTTAATATTTATATATAGTATATAATATAATAGGAAAATAATTTATTATAACATTTTATTTATTATTATTTATATTATTACTAAAATACTAACAACAACTAATAGATCCTACTGTCTCTGAAGGATTAATGATACCTTTGCCAAGAAAGTCAGGGAAACGCAGATATCCCAAAAGACCAGCTAGAGACTGGTAATCGTGAAATACACTACAGCAGATCTGGAACATAACACTTTGAGAAACTGAAGGAAACTTCATGGAGAGTGCTCTGAGATTTACCTATCAATGCAACATACATATCCCAACATATTATAAACTATAAAACATGTATAGGATCATAGATCTAAATCTATAAAGGACTTGAATCCATCTGGTCCAAACCCTTGATCCATTTTATTGATGAGTAAATTGAGACCCAGAGAGGTTAAGTACCTGATGAAACAGGTACTAAAAGTCCATTTGTCCTCAATAGTGATCCATGCTGTCTCCCTTAGTATCCTAACACTACTTATTGCACTCATTCAAAACAATTGTCATTCATCATTTTAACTCTGGAATAAATAAAATTCTTTTTCCTCATGAAGTTATTTTAGAATATAATATAAATTCAATATTCCCTCTTGGGTTCTCTCTATAAACATCAGTCCTTAGAATGTGGCTGACTATATCTTACTCCTTTAGGAATTTTGTAGATATTAAGGATAACCCCAGAGAGGTAGGGAGATTGTGGGATTTTGTACTGTTGTCTCTACGGAGTCCCCACTGGTATGTTCCCCATTGATTATTTGCAGAATTAATATCTTTTAGAAAAGACATTAATGACTTTAGCAGGGTTAGTTATTACAAAAGCATTTCCCCAATCTGAGAAAAAGAGAGAAGGAAAAGAAAAAGGGGAGGGGAAGAAAAGAGAGAGAGGGAGAAGGGAAGAAAATAGAAACTCTCCTCCTTTAGTGATTCCTTCCACCATTCTAGATTGGCCTACTGCTAGAATACAGAATTCCAAACTGGTTTGCTGTGTTACACAAAAATCCAGACGGAGGTCAGTTTTTTCAGCTAGCCAAAAGACATTTTCTATGTGGCATCATATGCATGCATAAAAGCATTTTACTCCTCCAAATGTAACTAAGGACTTGATCACATCTAATTTATACTGTTGATTAGTTGCTTCAGTTCACTTATTGGGCCCTTTTGTGATGATATATTAATTGGGTTGAGGGTGGGAACCTACCCTTATATGTATGAGCAGCAAACTGTGATAGTAAGAGTATGGACTGTCAGTGGTCACAGGTTCTAGTTCCATCCTTCTCAGTAACTAGCTATGGAATATTGAGTGTGTGCTCTCTGGACCTGGTAAATGAAGCTATTTCGGTTAGATTCTTTAAAAAATAATTTAGCAAGCACTTATTAAGTGCCTACTGTGTGCCAGGCACTGTGAAATATAATTTACAAATATTGTCTTACTTGTTTCTCATAGTAATCCTGGGAAGTAGGTGCTATTATTATCCCTATTTGAAAGATGAAGAAACTGAGGCAAACAAAGGTCAAATGACTTGCCCAACCACGGTCAAACAGCTAGTATCTGTGGCCAGATTCAGACTCAGATCTTTCTTATTCTATTCAGGGCTCTTATCCCCTGGACCTCTCTCCCTCTCCTTCTCCCTTTCCTTCTACCTCTTTTTTCCTTCCTTTCTGTATCTCTGTCTCTCTGACTCTATATCTCTATCTCTCTCTCTTTCTCTGTCTCTTTCTCCCTCTCCCTCTCTTTCTGTCTGTCTCTCTCTGTGTCTATCTGTCTCTCTCTCTTTGTCTCTCTCTCCTTTTCCCTCTCTCTCCCTCTCCCTCCTCGCCTCTATCTCTCTGTCTCTGTTTCTCTGTCTCTCTCTCTTTCTCACTCTCTCGGTCTTGCTCTTGCTCTCTCCCTCTTTCCCTCCCTCCTCTATCTATGTCTCTCTCTCTGCCCCTCTCTCTTTCTTGTCCTCCCCCCCCACGTATTTCTACAGTTCTGATATTCTTTCTTACAAAAAACCTTCTCCCTTAATTTATAGAAAGGATATTTCCCATAATCAACCTAAACACATACATTTTTTGTTTCATTAAGAATGAATTATATGCCCAATGACCAGTCTAAATTTTATTGGCTTGTTTCATTATGTTCCAAGAGCATTCTCTTTATGAAAGTCAAAAACACAAACATGTGGGAGGATGCAGAGAGATATGATGCTCCCTTAGATGAAGGGATCAAGAGATTAAAAGATCTGCAATTAAAATGAGTAGTGGAGAAATTATTTATAAACATTAACAGACAGAACAGAGTCAGAGGGGAAGTGCGTGCTCTCCTTACTCATCTTCCCTGTTCCTAATTCACAGAAATGTGAATCAATGCAATTTGTGCCCATCACAATTCAGGGGTGCATGCATTTTCTCCACGTATTCTTTAGCAATTGTTGCCATAATGTCTAGATATCATTCCTACAATTCCTGAGTCATGGTGCTTTATACCAATTTAGGCAAAACATCATGTTTCAAAAATTAAATATTTTCGTGAGCTTGCTCCGATAATACACTTTGGAAACTAGAATAATTTGTTCAAATACAAAATTTGGATTGGTTTGGACTCAACAGTTTAGAGTCTTGGGAGAATGGAAATTACATTTGAGTTCTATTCAGTTTTATTGAACTGATCAGACCTATTTTAACTGTTAATTAAATAAGCTAATAAAAAACCCTCCCTGACATCGGAGGTCATGCAAATAATATTACAGAGGGTTCATTTTCAAATATGAATTATAGATTTATATTTTAAATGAATAAGGTTGCTATGGTATAACTGAGGAGAAAAACAAATATTTCATTTGGTAAGGCAGCAGAAGTTTTGGGGCTTTTTTTCTAATAATTTTTATGTTGTCTTGGTGGTTCTCTGTCTCTTATCAAATTGGTATTTACTTCTTGAGGATATATTAAGGCTTCATTTAAATCAGTTCTGAAATAAGTTCAGTTATTATGTTGCTAATAGAATTTTCTCCAAAGATCATCTCAAACAGAAATGTATATGTAATCGTTATGCCAGAGCTACTTGCCAGATAGAAGGGTCCCATTTACTTTATGGATACTATCACACATCTTTTGATGTGAGCTCCCACCTAAAAACTACAGAAAAACTTTTTCAGTGTTAACTGGTACCAACTCCACACTTTCAGATTTGTAGGCTGGAATGTGTCAGAAGGAAGTTTTCAGAAAAGGCAAAAAAAATCAACAATTATATATATTTTTTAGTAAACAAAGCATAGTAACCTAGTGTCCCACAGTGCTTCAATACACATAGCTAGAATTTAAAGACTTCACTTGTTCCATCCAAACCCTTCCATGAGATAGCATCCATTTGAACTTTTTTTTCAATTTTGAAAACTATATTATAATACAATCGATTTCTTTTGTAATCATATGAATTTTATTTTATGCATTTAAATAGATTCTAAGAAGAGATCCCAAGGGACACACATAAAAAAAAGTTAAGAATCCTGGTCTTAGATGAAAAATCCATTCATATGAATTGGCTATGCTGTCTCTTTTACCTCCTGGTCTAGTGTCTCCTGAATGCCTACCTCTGATGCTCTCCTACCTTTCACAACACATAGTATCACGGGAACTTTTGTACCCTGATACTTAGCCAGTGTTTTTATCTGTGCCATCAAACCCCATAGCTCTAACAATAAGAAACCATTGCAATCAGAGACACCTTTTGCTGAGTTTTGTACCCTGGGCTTGCAACTCAACTGCCTCTGCATTCAACTCACAAAGAAGTGAGTACTACTGTATTTGCCCTCAGGTTCATGTTTCCCTCTTCTTTGGATATGGGCTACTGCCTTAAGATACAGGAAAGTTATTTGACCCCATTTATAGAAAGGGTAACAGGCTGTATCCCAAAGAGATCATAAAAAAGGGAAAAGTATCCACCCACATAAAAATGTTTGTAGCAGCTTTTTTTGTGTGGTGGGAAGGAATTGGAAAATGAGTAGATAGATACCCATCATCTGGGAATGGCTGAATAAGTTAAATAACTGAATGAGTTATGGTATATGAATGAATGCAATATTATTGTTCTAAAAGAAATGATAAGTGGATTGACTTCAGAAAAGCCTGTAAAGACTTACATGAACTGATGCATAAAATGAGGTAAGCAGAACCAGGAGAACATCACACATAGTAACAGCAAGATTATATGATGATCAACTATGACAGACTTAGCTCTTCTCAGCAATGCAGTGATACAGGACAATTTCAATAGACTTGGTATGGAAAATGCCATCTGCATCCAAAGAGAGTACTATGAAAATTAAATGTATATTTTCCTCCTTTTTTGTTTATTTTTTATTTTGTTTACTCATTTTTTCTTTCTCATTTTTTTTCCTTTTGGTCTGATTTTTCTTGCACAACATGACAAATATGGAAGTATATTTAGAAGTATTGTACGTGTTCAAGCTATTTTGAATTGCTTGCTGTCTTGGGGAGGGGGATGGGGAAGAGGGAAGAAAAAGAATTTGAAACACAAAATCTTGTGGAAATGAACGTTGATTACTATCTTTACATGTATTTGAAAAATAATAAAATATTATTGAGAAAAAAATGAAGGAAAGGAAGGAAGGAAGGAAGGAAGGAAGGAAGGAAGGAAGGAAGGAAGGAAGGAAGGAAGGAAGGAAGGAAGGAA
>JAJPUD010001832.1:321274-383575 GCA_023553655.1 Myrmecobius fasciatus
AAAGGTGACAGGAACCCACATCATGTTTGGCAATCTTCTCTGCCTCTTGACAGTTTGTTTGGATATCTCTTCTGCTCTAGGGATTAAAAAGGCATCCTGAATTCCCTCCAATTTACTCTTATTAGGCAATAGGGAGTATTTAGTTCAATTATCAAGAGCCCTGAGTGATAAATATTGGGTACTAGCAACTCCTAAAACATGAACATCCTGAGGTCTTACCAGAAGTTTTCAATAATCCACATAGGGAAGAGAAAGTCAAACCTCACAATTTTTGCTTCTAGCCCATGCTCTTTTAAACTTTTTCCACTCAAACCTTTTTGGCCCATGAAATTTTTCACAACTCTGGATATAAAATAAATATACAAATCAAACATTCACTGATAATAAATCATAACTTTATGATCTGCCCATTCAGTTAAATGATCCCATATGGATCATGACCCACAGGTTAAAAAGTTTTGCACTAGCCAAGCAGAACTCCAAGGAGTCTAGAGACTTACACTATTTCTGATGTTAAGTGGTCAAAACTTGGATTCAAATTTCCCCTAAAACAGTCCTACTGATAAAGAGGTAAGACATTTCCCTCTTTTGAAAAGAATATTCATTTCATTCCCTCATCAATAAATCAATCAACAAATAATTTTTAAATGACTACTATGTTCACAAACTCAGGGGTAGGGTTTGCAGAATTCAAGTACAATTAATAAAACAATCATTTTTCACCAAGAGCTCCCAACCAGAAATCCAACTACATGATTATCCTAGAACATAGAGTTAAAAAAGATTATCTAACCCAGTTATTTTACAGATGGCCTTGAATTTAACTTTCAGTTATATTCTATGTTTACTATACCATGCGGACTCCCAGGATTCAGCTTGGTAGGTAAGACAAGGCTGGGCATCTCTCTTGGCCACTTCACCTGCCAACATTTCCTATTTTCTGGTTCATTAGAGAGAAAGTGACCATCCTTCCTTTCAGTCCATGTTGATTATGGAAGAGTACTCATATGTGGGAAAAATATTGCTAATATAGTAATGATATTTTCAAAGGGATTCATTATTATTTTGTAGTGATTTACTATGTCATATCACTGCTATTATATATTTCATTTTGAATAATTTCTTCTTTCTCTAAGGGAAAAAATGTACTGGATCTTAAATGGAAATTAACAACTTTTTTTTCTAACCCTTTCTTAGCCATTTATTCATGAAGGATAAGTGAGTGGTTAGGATATTCACTGCATTTGAAGGATATAAGAAAGAATAGCAATATAATACATGTCAAAAAGAAAAATAGGGGCCTTTTAAGTATTACCCTTTGGGAAAAGGGCAAAAGGAAGTCCTCAATGAATAATCTTGATGATGAGATGTGGGAAAGAAAGCAGGGTAGACACTTCACACCTGTCAGATTGGCTAAAATGACAGGAAAAGTTAATGATGAATGTTGGAGGGGTTGTGGGAAGGCTGGGACACTGATGCATTGTTGGTGGAGCTGTGAACGGATACAGCCATTCTGGAGAACAATTTGGAGCTATGCTCAAAAAGTTATCAAACTGTGCATACCCTTTGACCCAGCAGCATTTCTATTGGGCTTATATCCCAAAGAAATCATAAAGGAAGGAAAAGGCCCCACATGTGCAAGAATGTTTGTGGCAGCCCTTTTTGTAGTGGCTAGAAACTGGAAATTGAATAGATGCCCTTCAATTGGAGAATGGCTGAATAAATTATGGTATATGAATGTTATGGAATATTATTGTTCTGTAAGAAATGACCAGCAAGATGATTTCAGAGAGGCCTGGAGAGACTTACATGAACTGATGCTGAGTGAAATGAGCAGAACCAGGAGATCATTATACACGGCAACAACAGTACTATATGACGATCAATTCTGATGGACATGGCTCTCTTCAACAATGAAATGTTTCAAACCACCTCCAATTGTTCACTGAAGAAAGCCATATACACCCAGAGAGAGGGATGCGAAATGTGGACCACAACATAACATTCTCATACCCCTTGATTGATGTTTGCTTACATTGTGTTTCCTTTATCTGATATATCGTTCGTGTAGATAAGATTTTTCTTGCACACCAATGATAAGTTTGGAAATATGTATACATATATTCGATTTGCCAATATTTTAACATAATTAACATGTAGTGGATATCCTGCCATCTAGGGGAGGGGTGGGGAGTTGGGGGGAAAAATTTGTAACGGAAAGCTATGTAAGGGTTATTGTTGAAGAATTACCCACACATATGTTATTCAAATAAAATAAAAATTTAAAAAAAAAAAGAAAGCAGGGTAGAGTAGACATTTTAGCAACTGGAAATGAACAATGAGAGACTGGACATATGGTGATTGGTTTTTTTTTCTGTTTTTTAAAAATGAGATGGCAGATATTGAGAAGACATTGTGAGAGCTAAGACTTAGAGACCATAGAATCTATTGAATCATAAGGCATGGAAGACTTTGAATCCTGTACACTTGAGATGTAAAAATTCATCCTAAAGGTTGCCTCAGATGGGAATATTCTTAACTCTTCAATATCCCTATATATCCCAATCCATTGTCACCAAATCTTGCTCCTAGATGATTCTTTCTCTTTAATCGTAGTCACCAACTTAATTCAAGCCTTTATCATCTCCCACCTAAATTATCGCAGCATCCTCCTAACTTGTCTCCCAGCTTCAAGACTCTCCCCTTCAGTCCATCTCCCACACTGCTGCCAAAGTGATTTCCTTAAATAAAGATCTATTTCATTCCCCTACTCATATAACTCTGGGGGTTCCCAATTGACTAGAGAATTAAATATAAACTCTAATGTTTAGCTGTTAAAGCCTACACAACCTGGCCACAAGCTATCTTTCTAGTCTCACTAGACATTATCCCTCTCTTGCATTCTTTGATCCCAGCCTACCTGGCCTTCCCTTTTACACACACACACACACACACACACACACACACACACACACACACCACTATATCTCCCATTTCTGTGGACTTTGTATGGGCTTCCCTCCATAACTAAAATGCACTCCTTCAGCATCAGCATTCAGCATCGTAGATTCCATCTCTTCCTTTAAGGTTCACATGTGCAAAAATGTTTGTAGCAATTCTTTTTGTGGTAGCAAAGAATTGAAAAATGAGTAGAGATCAGTTGGGGAAGGGCGGAATAAGTTGTGGTATATGAAAGTAATGGAATATTATTGTTCTATAAAAAATGATGAACAAACTGATTTTAGAAAGGCTTGGAAAAAGTTGCATTAACTGATGCTGAGCAAAACAAGCAGAACCAGGAATACATGGTACACAATAACAGCAGGAATGTGAACAGCTGTAAAAGACGTGTTTCTTCTCAGTTGTTCAGTGATCCAAAGCAATCTCAATGGACTTTGGACAGAAAATGCCCATCTGCATCCAGAAAAAAATTTAAGGAGACTGAATGTAAATCAATACATGCAATGTTCATTTCTTTCTTTTTTTATCTCTCCCATGGTTTTTCCCTTTTGCTCTGATTTTTCTCTCCCAGCATGATTCATAAAGTAATGTATATTAAAATAAAGAAAGAAAAAAGAAAATCCCAAAATGAAATCAGAGTAAGACACAGCTGAAGTAACTCAATAATAACCACAACAAAGTCTTTAGTTTTCCCATCAATAAAATAGAAAGAATTGAACCCAGTTTCCAAAAAACCTGATTTTCTTTTTCTTCAAAAGAATGTTGGGAGAATAAAATGACAGAGTGTTCACAATGCTTTTAAAGCTTCCTAAAATATTTTAAGATAGATTATACATTTAACATGTAAAAATATATCACTTTCAATGAAATGTATAGCCAGTGGATTTCCATGTTTTATGTATATCATGGTTAAGGACATCAGTAATACCTAAAATGGGGGAAATTTTATCACATCTGTTAATTAACATCTTACTTGCATGCCTCTTAATTCTAATCATTTGTTTGAACTTAGCTCTCTTGCCATTTTGAGAAACATTAATGGTTATCAGTAAACAATCATGTGTTTGAATTTCTGAAAATATCTTTAACTTTCCGAATCTTACAAAGAACCAGGCTCATTCAATTGATCTCCATAATGGCTCTCTCTCGTAATCAAGATGAAGGATATTACTTAAATGGAGAAATTATTATCCTTCACAACAACACTATGTCCCACATCCTAATTAATGAATGTGCTAATTGTTCTTCCCTTTCCCCACACATTATGTCCCATTTGGTCTTTAGTCAGTGATCTACCACATACCATTATCCTCAAATGGAATGTGTTGACATTGCTAAAGTGTTTTCCAGTTCTGCATCTAAGATAATAGAGACAGAACACTATACTGGACCCTCAGGGAACTTTAGAGCATTATGAGTACTGAGTGGGAAAGTAATAAAAGAAACCTAAAAAAAAGTCATAAAATCTGTGAGTCCCACCAAAAAGTAAAAATAAAGGTCTAAGAAAATCCAATTTTGAGACATAAATTAGAAAGTTATGCTGGAGGTCAAGGTAAATGGAAAACCTAAGAAAACAGGACTTAGCAAAAAATAAATAAATAAAAAATAAACTTCCTTGTCACAAAGTCTAAGACCCCATGCTTTTAGAATAGTCTTGGAATTTTCTTTCCAACACAACATCACATAATTTCCCTTACCTAGTAAGTGATGCTTCAGGTTAAAGAATGGCAACTTAACAAAATATTGAACATTTAGACTAACCCAATTTGGGGGAATCCCAGAAAGAAGAGCTAGAAAAGATCTCTAATATCATTTAATACAACCTTCTCCCTTGACAGTTGAAGAAACTGAAGCCTAATGCAGTTCAATCATTTCTTCAGTCACACAAGAAGTAAGTAATTAGAAATACTAGGTGGCACAGTGGATAGAACACTGAATTTTTTTCAGAGCTGATTCAAATGAAGCCTCAACATATCCTCAACCATGTACCTGAGTGACTTCACTGGACTTCAGTTTCTTCATCTATAAAAAAGTGTTAATAGCTGCAGAAGGTAGCCTCTGTTGGCCAGTTCAAAGTTGATGCTACATTGATTCTACCAATTCATGAAAGGGCTTTGATCATGGACAAGATGATCACAATGATCAAATCAAATGTGTTTAATCCAGCAAGCTATTTTTTGGAAATGGGAGACCAAAAAAGTAATTATAGCAGCTGGGGCACAGGAGATAAAGTTAGGAAGATTCATCTTCCTGAATTCAAATCTAACACACCTACTAGCTGTGGGATACTGGCCAAGTCACTTAACCATGTTTACCTCAGTATTCTCATCTGTAAAATGAGCTATAGTAAGAAATGGCAAATCAGTCCAGTATCTTTTCAAGAAAACCCCAAATGGAGTCTTGAAGAGTCAGACTTAACTGAAAAACAACTAAACAAAATAGTGAAACTCAAATTTTCTGACTCAAAATCCAGAACTATTTCATTTTACTTCTGTAGTCTTTTCTACAGGCTTCCATGGAACACTGAGAGAGCTATGCTTCAATTTAATTCAGCAAGATTTTATTAAGTATCTACTTTACAGAAAGTCTGCTCAATCCTAAGAATTGAGACCAAAAAAAAAAAACAAAAAACAAAAAACTAGGCTTTGCCATCTCCTCCATCACATTGTCCCCTGGGTAAGTAACTGTTTATAAGATACTTCATATTTTTTCATTATCACCACCACCACCATCATCATCATAACCAACATTTATAAAGCTCTTTAAGGTGTCCAAAGTGGCTTTATATTAATTATTTCCTGTGATTTTTAGAAAGTCAATTAAAATACCCTATAAAACATTTCATAAGTTTTTTACCTTTTTGCCAATAATGATGTTTTAATAGCTGCCATAATTTTAGCCTAGTTTTGAAGTTATATATTTCATTTCTGTTTATTATGCTACCTAGGCATCTGTTATTTCTTTAGATAATTAGTTTAGGTTAAGTTATAGTGAATGACATGCATTCAGCCCACCATCTGCTTCCTTCATATGGCTGCATTTCAGTTCTGAAACTGTTTTCTTTATGTTGGGCCACCAGTACACCCTCAATAAATAAGTAACCTGCTGGAAGTTCCAATAATATTATTCATTCACTTGTCACAGTGCCTGAAATGTAGTAAGTAAAATAAATGCTTGATGACCGATTTAGTCTTCCCAGTGTAGTTTACCTGGGAAAGAAAACCAAAAGAAGCAAATGATATTTGGGAGACACTTAGTATTTTTGATAAGACCCCTTTCAAAACAGACTAACTAGATGTTTGACTTACCTGTGATTCCATATGTTCTAATAAAATCGGTTGTGATAAAAATTCCCAAACTTTATCATGGTGTGTAGGTGACTTTCTCCAAGGCTAGTCCAGCAGAGTCCAAATTCTGAATGGTCTTATGAAGCAAGAAAGGCTTTATTCAGGTCTTCCTAACCACAAATCCAGCATTCAATCCACTACAACTATTTGTCTGTCATCTGAGAATCAACCTCACTAAACGGAGAGAGGAGCAAGCGCATCACTAGATTGACCACAGAACAGTATGGGAGCCACAGCAATTTTCAAGGGTCATATGGTTAGTATAAGGAGCTACATTCAGAGAATGTAGGTTTAATTTCTATCTTTTGCCATGTACCCGAGTGACCTCACTGGACCTGTTTCTTCATCTGCAAAAAATGTTAATAGTTACAGAAGATAGCCTCTGATGGCCAGTTCAAAATTGATTATTCATTGATTCTCATGGATAGGAGGAGCACAGTGATGAAACGTAGCCCATCCAGCTAGCCATTCTGAAGGACATTTTCTTGGAAAGTGAAACCAGAAAAGTAATTATGGCAGCTGAGGCAACAACATTTCAAGCATCACCTAGTAATTAACATCATTTTTTCTCAAAATGTTCTATTTAATAAGGCAGTGGAGCATACAGTACATTTTAGAAATTTTTTTTTTCATAAAAATAGCTCAAATTCACTTTTGTAGGTCATCACATTCCCAATGATGCCAAATTAAGTATTTTGTGAAACTTTTTACTCTCTTTAACTTTCTTTTTCTTTACATAGTCCAGAGATAGCAAGATAGATGATGGAAGTTAGTCTTTGGGGAAATAGAAAATACATTCAGATACCTTTTGGTCATGTCCCATTCAAAGAATGATGGCCCACCCAAGGCTACTGATTCAATAATATATGTAGTTGTTGTGTACTATACATTTCAATTTTAATTTTATTGTTTTCAACTAACAAAAAATCCCATCTCATACTGAAAAAGAAAGAAAAACAAAATCCTTGTAACAAATATACATAGTCAAGAAAAATAATTGTCCACAACATCTTTGTCCAAAAATATATATCTCAATCAGCACTTAGAGTCTGTCATATCTCTCTGTTGGAGGTGGATAGCATACTTCATGAATCCTCTAGAATGGGTGGGTATTATATTGATCAGATAAACACTATGTATTTCTAACGCATCCTCATCTGCATTATCTCAAAGGAGCTTCACAATAGCATTATGTGTTAGTTATTCTTTTTTTTGGCAGATGAGAAAACAGTAATTTGGAGAACTTATGTTATGCCCAAGTTCATTGAATCACTGAGACCAGAACCCAGATCTTGTCATCTTGCCTTGGGCTTGTTCAATTCAACTGCATAGCCTATTCATTGGGAACAACACTTTTGGAAGATGCATTGGAAGACTTCGGATGGCTCATAGCCAGCATCAAGCACTACTTCTTGGAAAAAGAACAACACATGCATTGAAATCATCCTGAATTTCCTGTTAGACTAAAATTTTCATTAAATGTGCCAGGGTCACAGAATTTCCAGCTCAAAGCTTTATTGGGCTTTCAGATTGCATTTGATTGTTAATCATATTGGGAATAGAGCTATAATAAATGGGAACAAAGCTGTGCAGCATCTTTCCTAGCTCATTTCCCAATGCATCCTAATATTAGATTAATCCATAATCAGATGCAAGGAAAAAACATAACTAAATTGTTTGGAGGTAAGACAAAATCTTTTGTTTTTCAAAGATTCTGAATTTTTAGCTATGATACAGAAGCCATAGCTTGATACAATGAAAAGGTCATTAGCCTGAGAGTTAGTGACTTGGCCATAAGCCTTGGCTCTGCTATTAACTCCCAATTCAACTTTGAGCAAATCATTCCTTTTTTCTGAGCCTTATTTTCCTTATCTATGAAATGAAGGATTTGGATTAGATAACCTCTAGTGTCTCTCCAAGTTCTAACATGATATAATTCTAAGTCACTTACATTTGCCCAAGTTTTAACATCCCCACCTATAAAGTGAGGGGTGTGGACCAGATGGTCTTCAAGATCCCTTCTAGCTCTACCATGTATTGATTGCTTATCTTTCCTTCTTTCTTTCACAAGCCATAGATTTGTGGGATCTATGCTATGGTATTATATTATAGTTTATATTTATACCCATATATGTATATGTATATAAGTATGTACATGTATATATGGATGAATAAATAGGTAGATAGATAGATACTAGTAGTATATCCCAGAGTCCCTGAATGATCTTTGTCTTTTTGGATAACTGACTGCTTTGGGAAGGATTCAAATCACCAACTGAAAAGATATATTTTTGGAGCACTACCATGTATTCTAAGAGATATGTATTAGTAGGATTCAGTATATAGACCAGATGATCTTTCAAGATCAAGAAAGTCTCTTCTACAATTCTATGTAGCAAGTTCCCAGAATGTACTAGAGGCAACAGGGATAGGACAATTTCATTGTTATTTCATTGATATTGGGAATTCCCAAATGAAGAAACTCCATCTGACAATGGAGGTTGGCATTTTCTCTACAAATTGTGGTCAAAAAAGGAGTTTCAGAGGACACTGAGATGTTAAATGGCTTGCCTAGAGTAATTTATTTGGTCTGTGTATGAGTCAAAGATGGGACTGGAACTCAGGACTCCTTGACTCTGTTCACTACACCATGCTACCTCTATAGAGAATATTAATGTTAATCCACTAGAGGCAAAAATAGACAAGCAAGGAAATATATTCTCTGAAGGCAAGGAATGCTTTTTATTTATATCCTTGCTTTTAGCATAATGTATACAGTATTTATTAAGTATTTAATAAATGTTTTCTTCTTGATTGATTTGATTTTACAACAATCTTATAAAGTTAAGTGCTTTGTATAGCATTGTACTTATTTCACAGAGTAAGAAGCTAAAGCTGAGGAAAATTAAATGCCTTTTGCTCAAGTCACACAGTTGGAATATATCAGATGTAGTATTGGAACTCATTTCTTCCAGGGTCTAAGCCTTACATTCCTTAAAATCAGAAAAAACCATAGGCTACTTTAGAAGCCACCAAGTTAAACTCCCTCATTTTACAGATGAAGAAATGGAAACTTGCTCAAAATCCAAATTTGAACCCTAGTCCCCTGCCTGTAAAAACCAATACTCATTTCACTCCAAGTTCTCTGCCTCAAAAGTCAGTGTTCATTCCATTACACCACCAAAGAGCTTATAGAGTAAAGAGTCAAGAGAAAAAGGCAGTTAGGCAGTTCAACGGATCGTGTGTCAGATGTGGAGTCCAGAAGTACTGGGTTTAAATCAAGCCTCCAATATTTACTAGCTGCGTGACCCTGGGCAAATCACTCAGCCACTCTGTGCCTCAATCTGCAAAATAGATCTAATAATAGCATCTATTCCCCAAGCTGTTTGAAGATGATTTGTAAAATGCTTCTCAAACCAGAGTCCCATAGAAATACTAACCATTATTATTAGCTTTGTCAAGATGCACAATATGTAAGTAAATATTACTAAATCAAGGTAAAAAGTTCCATTTCAGAGTATACAAAGAATTAATACAAGCTAAAATGTCTTAGGAATAAAGGAGTTAGATTCACTCCAGCTCTGAAGATTCAAAGGAGACAGTAGTCTTCAGTGAAAAGATGAGCAAATGAAAAACAAGAGCTAAGACATGCATATGTGTGTATTGCCTGACATTTTTACCTGTTTATGGAAAAGCTTTATCTTAAGCATAAATGCTTAGCTGTTATTCACTGATTGCCAGAAAACTACTAAAACATTTTCTGTAAAGGAATGGGACCTATGAAGACACTAGTTGTGGGCAAAGCTCATTAAACAAAAGGGAATGAGGCACACTTATTTAAATCATGAAGTGTATGTGCTCTAAGTATGGGAAAGGGGCACAGTTTTAGGAAATGGGGAGAAGGTAGATGAAAAAAGCTAATTCAGAATATTTCTAATTCAAAATAAGGAAAATTTCACAGAGAAGAAAAAAAAATTAACTCCACCAGCACAAGATGGGAGAGGAATGATTAGTCAACAATTTATCTGAAAATGATCTTGTGGTATTAGGAAACCTGAATTTGATTTGAGTCAGCAGTGTGATGTAGCATCCAAAAAAAAAAATTGAACAGAACCTTGAACTGTACTAAGGGAGACTCAGTTTCCTGGACTAAAAAGGTGATATACTTTAGTCAGAGTGCAGCTGGAACATTATGTTAGGTTCTGAATACTATGCTTCAGGAAGGACATTGATAAAGGAGAAACCATTCAGAGAAAGCAAAGTCCAGTGGAGAAAACTATGGGGTAGAGAGATGGCTGAAGGGCTATAATGTGAGAGAGGGATTAAACTTATTCTTCTTGGGCTCCAGAATTACTGGAGTAATTAATGTAATTATTAGTGGATAGAAGTTTCGAGTAGGCAAACTGAGGTCTTATAAAAGGAAAATCATCCTTGCAAACATGATTATCCCAAAATGGAATATATTGCCTCAAGAAGTAGTGAACTCATGGCAACTATGTAGTAAGTGGATAGAGCACTGGCCTTCGACTCAGGAAAGCCTGAGTTCAAATCCAACCTCAGGCACTTACTAGCTGTGTGACCCTGGACAAGTCACAACCCAAAAAAATAATATGGTCTCCATTATTGGAAGTCTCCCAGTAATGGCTGGGTGACCACTTGCTGGGATTCCTTTTGGAGTATAGGTTGGACTAGGGGACTAGAGAGTTCAAAGTCCATTCTAATGCTGAAAATCTGTGATTCTGTGAAGTTGCATTAGAAGTAGGCACTGAAGGATTGGGGGGAAGATGTGAAAGATGTGTTTGGCTTTCTAGCTGCAGGGAACAACATGGAAAGAAAGGCAAAGAGGATAGAAAGCATGGAATGTTTAGGATCTGGTGATCATCTAGTTTAACTGGAGCTTAAAACATATGAAGGGGGCAATGAAAAGTAAGGCTGGAAAGGGAAAATGGAATCCAAGAGCAGGCTTTAGGAGTTTGGACTTTCTTTGGTATTAAAAAGCAAACAAGGAAGTTTTTTGAGCAAGGGAGCAATATGATCAAAGTTGAATTTTAGGATATCAACATTGACAGGAGTGTATGAGACCGATTAGAGCAGGCAAAGAACTCGTTCAAATCATAAGACCTGAAAGTAATATAACAGATTCAGAAATGAAACAAATCATCCTGTTTCTCCAAGTCTAACTGAACTCTCTCATCTTATGGATAAGAAAATTTAAAATAAAATGAGTATACCAAGATCACACAGATTGTAAGTAACCTCCTGGCTCTAAATCTCATTCTGCTTCCACTGTATCATGGTAGTTTGAATATTGAAGAAGGTTGAAAAAAAATGCCGACCTTAGGATCAGAATCCTGGGTACACTATTTAGTAGCTATGTGGTTTGAGCATCAGTTTCTTTGTCTGTAAAATGAAGTAATTGGAATGGATGCCCTCCATAGTTTTTTTTTTCTCAACTTAGTTTCAAAGACATTCCAAAAACTGGACTTGTCAATATTTTATCACCAAAAGGGAAATTAGTTATCAAGTAAGAAAAGTGACTGATTTCAGTTGTCTTTCTTCCTTTTCACTTCAATGGAGAAAAATGTGACGAACAGCAAAATAGTCAAATAGGTACATATGAGTCAGGGTAGAAGAGAAGCTTCATTAATCACCAAGCTGGAAAAACATCCCTTGGATTATTATGCTACTGAAACACTCACAAGCCAAATTTCAGTGCTTGACTTCTACTTTTGAAAAAGACATTCTGTGTTTTACATGACCTATGTGATCATGATATTGGGTGTTTTGGTATATACAATTTTCTTTGTTAAAGGGAAGGGTTCTATTTGAAAGGAAAACAAAGGGTATTTTGAGAAATGTGATTTACAAATGGAAACCATCAATAAAAATGTATCTTAATAATTTTTTTAAGTTGCCTTCGGATTTTATCCAGAATGCCTTAGGATACTGAAGAGGCTCACCTTTCTTTCTTTTTCCTCAATTTCATATGTGGAGTACATTCCAGCTTCACAATAATATGGGAAATAGGACTTTAGGCACCTATGTTTTGTTAATAGCTCATTGGTAGGACTTTCCAAAGAACTCTCAGTGAAAGAGTACATTTCCCCCAAAGGAAATAGATGCCATTGTCTCTTTTCTGGTTTATGAATATGGTTATGCTGCAGGGAAAAAAGGGTAGGAATTGTCATCGAGTCTAAAGAAGATGCTCTAATCTGGTTTCTGTCAACCTCCCACTGGGAAAGGCCACAGAAGGAAGACAGTTCCCTGAAATGGGATTTTTTTCCCCTTTTTCTTATGTTTCAGATACCTGTCAGAGAAGCTATTCTAAGACAAAAAAAGTGTTATTATATTGAACCAGGATGCAGTGGATAAAATTGTGTTTGATTAATAGGGTTTCCTATGTAGTGGGGAACAGCACGCTATAAGTGGGAGGCATCATTTTTATATTGGTGCTTTTACCCTGAACCATCTTATCTGACCAAATTAATGAGGAAGATAAGAAACGGACTTTTTCCTCCATTTTTCAAACAACAAGAAAACTGAGACTCAGAGAAATCATGAGACTTGTCCCAGTACACAAAGCTAGTACATTACAGAGCTAGGCTTTGGACTCAAGTCCAATGCACCATTCACCAGGTCACATTGGCTAGCAGATAGGAGAGCTCAGTCTTAGATTTGTGGTGTGACCTTGAACATTTGAATTTTCTATCCAATCAGAGAGTTGAATTAAATAATCTCTTGAATACCTTTCCATTCTAATAGCCTATGTCTATTGTTTAATGGATTCCTCAATGAACTTAACACATCACAATTTGTATTATAGAGTTGTGACCTTGGGAATTCTGGTCAAGGTTAACAAAATTAAAACATAAAACCTTTATTCTGGCATTGAAGGTATCTCCCTATAGATAGACTAAATATGCCTATTGACATCACAGTTTAGATTTTATGGTGTCTCCGTGATGAAGTGTCCTAGACATTCAATGCTCCATTGACACTTCATTGAGGATAATTGAATCATAGGAAGTCATATGCCTCTGATTTACATTCTTAGCAATGACCACTAAAAAAGGAGAGCAGTTAGAGCTGAGAGAGACAGAGAAAGGGAGAGTTAGGTAGCCTCTAGTTCTTTGAAGGGAAACTAGCAGGCTCTCACTATTCCCCAAAGGAACCATGTGGCTTTAGGATAAAAGACCAGAGATGTGGCCAGAGATAGTCATGAATCTGGCAGATGAATACATTGGGTAAAGCAGAGGAGTTGTTTCTGGGTAAATGAGGAAGTTGTGAAATCAGGCCTCCAAGAGAGAAAAGGAATTCTTGGAAAATTTTAGTGAAAAAGTTTTGGAACCAAGAGGGAGACAGAATCAAGGAGCAACAAGAGACAGAATTGCAATGTAGTGGAATAAACTCAAATCTTTATTAATACTTTTTGGATAATAAACTTAGAGCCAGAAGGAAACTTAGAAATCATCAAGTCCAACTTTTTTGTTTTACAAATGAGGAAACTGAAGCAAACAGAAGTTAAGTAATCTGCCCAGGATCATACAACTATGAAGTATTTTAGGCAAGATTTGAATCCAGGTTTTCCTGGCTCTGGCTTCAAGGAAGTGGGATTGGTTCTCTATCAATCCCAAGTATTTGCCTTTTATTGTGGAGCCTCAACTCTGGGATGTTACCAGAATCAATCAGTTATCAACTATTTATTAAGTACCTACTCTATGGTAGTCACTGTGCTAGTATAAGACTGGATGATAAATACCTGCTATGTGCCAGTCACTGTGCTAGTATAAGACTGGATGATAAGCACCTACTATGTGCCAGTCACTATGCTAGTATAAGACTGGATGATAAAACCTGCTCTGTGCCAGGCACTGTGCTAGCATAAGACTGGATGATAAGCACCTACTATGTGCCAATCACTATGCTAGCATAAGACTGGATAATAAGCACCTACTATGCACCAAAAGATACTGTGCTAGTATTCAACTGATGACTATATGCCTTTATACAGATAATACATAGGGAAAGTGGGTCTTTGTTCATAGTAGACTTAATAAAAATTTGTTTAATTGAATCAAATTAATAATGTTAATGGGCAGAGTGAGTAGAGTCTCAAGCCTGGAGTCACAAAGATGTGGGTTCAAATCTGGCCTCAGACACTTATCATTTGTTTGACCCTGGACTAGTTACTTCAGCCTGTTTGCCTCAGTTTCTTCATCTGTAAAATGAGCTAAAGAAGGAAATGGCAAACCACTCCAATATCTCTGCCAAGAAAACCCCAAAGACACAAAAACAAAATTTTAAATAAAAATCATGTTAATAATAATTAAATATTTTATCCTGGAGTGTTGAAAAAAAAATGCTCATCCTATCATTATATTCTTTTCTTTTCTTACTTTTAGATCTGAGCTGTGGAACTATTTAGACATTATTTTCATCAGATTAGAATTCTTTATTACTCTGATGGAAATTTCATGTAACAATGCCATGTCATTTAACTAGAAATTCATTATTTTGAGAATGTTGTTACTTAGAGACAACAACATTCAAAAGGCAAATGTAATAGCTAGCAAAGCAAATATAAACACCATTTGTTCTAATGATTTTTTAATAGATTCCCTTTGCAGGAAGGTCTCCAAGGCACCATACCAAAATATATGTGCAAATATTATTGAATTGTCAAATAATGATAGTATAATATAAGTTTCTCAATAACTAAATCCAAAAGAAATTTTAATGTAGCACAAGGCATAGCCAAATCTTAGAAAATAACAGGCAGACATCATGCTATCTCAAAGATTAGGCTAAAAACTAGAATAGTATAATTGGATTTTAGATTGCAGATTTAGAGTTGAAAAAGATTTTAAAAGTCATCTGGCCCAGTCCCTTTGTTTTACAGATGGGGAAATTAAGGCACAAATAATTTAAGTGACAGAGAGTAAGTGTCTAAACGGGGATTTGAGCCCGCCAAACCCAGGATTCATTCTCTCTCTTTTCATATGGACTATTTCTGAAGGCTGGATGGCACTGCATCCTTACCTCTGCCTCTTAGAATCAATATTTTGTTTCCTTCCAAGCTCAGCTCACATGCTTCATCTTACATGAGGCTGCTGATAGTTTCCACCAACTTCTTCTAGTGCTTCATGTTCCACAAAGTCACCTCATTTGTATATACTTCCATGTGTATCTGCTATCTCCCACTATAGAATATAAGATCCTTGAGAGGAAAAATTATTTCATTTTTGCATATTTCCTGGTGTACAATAGCCACTTAATAAATGTTCATTAATTTAAAGAAGTTTTTTTAAAGGGAAAAAGTATAGCTCTGAATATTTGTGTTATATATTAGGCCATTTCCTTGCCTTGCATAGCAAACAAATTATGTTTCACAGTTTCACACCAGAGATTCAATGTTTGTTGATCTCAGATCTCCCCTGATTCCTGATAGATAAATAATTTCTTAAGTGCTTACTGTATGCTAGACACTGTGCTAAGCATTAAAGGTTCAAATGCAAGCAATCAAGGTAATCAATCTTTACCCTCTAATGTATGTTTGGGGGAGGGAGGGAGAACAAACTATAAATAAGAGCTGGAAGAATGGCGAATATGGAAATGTAGAGAAAGTGAAATGGAAGTCTAGTTCTAGGAAAGATAATGTCAAGATTCACAGCAGATCTTTGATTCCAAGGGGTGGAGTCCAAGGTCTAAATGCAGGGGAAATGGAGATAAAAGCTTGGATTGAGTGCAGGTGGCCCAACAAGTCCAATGTGCAGTTGGCCAACCCTCTCCTATTCCACCATATTGTATAAAATAAAATGATGGATTGTCCCTCCAATTCACTCTCCAAGGAGGGAAGGGCTTTGCAGGCCTAAAAGAGAGACATCAGGATTGGGACAAAGAAAGATTATCAACTTTTTGTAGACGAAAAAGGGGGAGAAAATTTAGGATGGCTATTCCACAAATTAGGTAATTAAGAATTCATTTTTGGAGACTTTGGTTTAGAAAAAGAATTTAGCAACTAACCAGATTTTTCAAAACTTTCCCCTATTAAATATGCCATCTACAACTCATAACAGAAAAAGTGAAAATAAAAACAAAAACATGGCATTAGGCATGAATGTATTGGTGAAAAGCCAAGTTAGCCTGAGCCCTCATATGTAGCACAGAGAAAAAAACAAAAGTTTTGAATTTGCAAGACTCAAGTTCAAGCTCTAAAGTCCAATATTTTCGGTGAGACTTTCAGCAAGTCACATCATCACTGGACCTCTTCCCTTGACTGTAAAATAAAGGGGTGAGACTAGATGACTTCTAAGGTCTCTTTCAGCTTTAAATCTATGATCCTATAATTCTTTCTTTTTATTATGATCTCTTTTCATGTCACCCTCAGGATACAAGAAATGATATATTAATTCATCCTTAGCTTCCTTCTAGGCTATCATTCTTGCTTCTGGATTCATGATCCCCTAGTTTTTAATGCTCTCTCTCCCTAATCAAATTTTATTTAAATGCTTAAATGCTGTGTCCCTAATAATATATTAGCTCTATGGAAGGAAAGACTATTTTTTTAATCTTTGTATCACCAGAGATTAGCACATAAAGATAGAGCTAGACCAGGGATTTTATCTCCAGAATGAGGAAATTCCATTAGAATGGAAGTTCCTTGGGGAAAAAGAGTATCTTTCTTTTTGCTTGAATTTGTCCTCCTTGTGCTTAGCACCAAGCCTGACACATTGAGTCATTTCATCAATGTCCAACTCTTCATGATCCCATTCAGGGTCTCTTTGGCAAGTGGTTTTGCATTTCCCTTTCCATCTCATTTTACAGATGAGGAAACTGAGGCAGACAGGCGTAAGTGACTTGCTGGAAGCTGAATTTGAACTCTAGAGAATGATTCCAAAGCCAGTGTTTTATCCAGCTTACCTCCTAGTTCTTGACACATAGTGTTTAATAAGTTTAATATGTTCTTGTTGAGTCTCTACCAATGAAATCTGACATCTTTGCAACTTATAGCCTTAGAAATTTGCCAAGGCCACTGTAAGGTTAAATGATTTGACCAGGATCACACAGCTAGTTTAAGAGTTTGAAGCAGGATTTGGAAGACAAATTTTTCTGGCTTGGAAGTTGGTACCTAGTCTACTTAGATCATGCTGCCTTGTAGCAGGCAGGAGCAAGAATAAGAAGAACTTAATAAATGCTTGTTGGTTTGAATTGAATTCAAGAAATTTCCATTGTATCGGACCTTGTCTTGCCTTATCTATGGGTGGATATTTAATTATAGATCTCAAAATCTGTTCTTTAGTTCTGCCTTTTCTCTTGTCCTTGAGTACTGACCAGCAGATCCCTCTACATTTTCTATTTAAGATTTTGTGAAGAAAAGAAAAGTGAAAAGTCCTCCATGAGATACTTTTGGAATGAAAATGTTAATAAATAATAATATTTTCAGGCCAGATTCTTGTTCTACATCAATGTTCCAAGAGTTCAGCCCTTCTGCGTCCCCTAATTGCTTTCTCTTCTCCCCCACATCCCCTTCCTCCCCCTCCTTCTCTCTCCTTCTCTGTCTCTCTGTCTCTCTGTCTCTCTCTCTCTGTCTCTCTCTCTCTCTCTGTCTCTCTCTCTGTCTCTCTCTCTCTCTGTCTCTCTCTCTCTGTCTCTGTCTCTGTCTCTCTCTCTCTCTCTGTCTCTGTCTCTCTCTCTCTCTCCCTCTTTCTCTCTCTCTCTCTCTCTCCCCCTTCCCTCCCTGTCTTCCCCCTCTCCCTCTCCCTCCCTCCCTTCCTCCTTCTCTCTCTGTCTCTCTGTCTCTCTCTCTTTCTCTCTCTCTCTCCCCTTCCCTCCCTGTCTTCCTCCTCTCCCTCTCCCTCCCTCCCCCCCTTCCTCCTTCTCTCTCTGTCTCTCTGTCTCTCTCTCTCTCCCCTTCCCTCCCTGTCTTCCCCCTCTCCCTCTCCCTCCCTCCCCTTCTTCTCTCTCTGTCTCTGTCTCTCTCTCTGTGTCTCTCTTTCTCTCTTTTTGTTTCTGTCTGTCTGTCTGTCTCTCTCTCTCTTTTTCTCTCCCTTTCTTTCTCTGTCTCTCTCATTGGTGATTACTTGGAAGAGTAAAACCATGGCTTCCCAATCCATCAGAAATTTAGAAATACCGCTTGCACATGCTGAACTGTATATTTTCCTCGCTGGAAGCTAAACGATCATGATTAATAGCAATTCCACTTGTGGGGCTGCTGGGCCACTGGCCCCCTGAGGAAAAATGAGAAAATAGAATCAAGCTAAAATGCATTTGTCTTCATTTCAACTGCATGTGCTGCTCACCTCTATTTATTTAACCATGTGTTCCCTCTTTCATTCTTAGGGTGAAGAAGAGTACTTCTCTTCAGCTGCCTCCAGATCCCTGACATCTCAGTGCCCCCTAGGGGACAGAAGAATGTCCAGTTAAGCCATTGTGAGATGTATCACTGAATCCCAAGAAAATGAGGATATACCCATCGCAGCCGACTGCTAGACAATTCAGGTATACTTGGGCCTTTTGGCCATAAATTGAGCTAATTCTTGGTCACTTGGACCTCACCTGGATGAGAAGGTATCCAACTCAATCTACTAGGCTCTGATGCACTGATTGGGGTATGAGACAGGCAGAATTTGGCTTTAAGCCTCTTTCAGATGCCTATACCCCACATAAACCTAGAACTTTCTGTCACTAGAACTTTTTGTGCTTCAGCGTTTTCATCTGTAAAATAAGGAAATTGAATTCGATGGCCTTTGGTGTCCACTTCAGCTCTACTTCTCTTCTATGATCTAGTTCAGTCTTGAGCAACTTGTTATAGTTCATTTGGTCTTTGGGAGATCAGTTTTATTTTATCCCTCCAGCTGGCCCTTGCAGTAAGATAAGAAAAGCTTTAGCTTCCCAATAATCCATTAACCAAAAATGAGACTGGACTTTCTAGGATGGTTTTACAACATAATTTATTTCCCGGGTCAGATTTAGAAATCCCAGTCACCTCAAATTCACTATGCCCCAAATGTAATTCATTATCTTCCCCTTAAATCCCCTCCTCCCTCCAATTTCTCTAGCAGATTTCCAGAAGGGTTATTTCATTCTTTATAGTATATCCCTAGTATTTGGCACAGAGTAGACTTAATAAATACTTAATGATTGATTAGGAGCACCACCAGCCACTATACTTCAGGTTATTCAGAATCACAAATTTAAAGTCATCATAGACTTTTCCCTCTTGCTTGCTCCCAGCATATCTAACCAGTTGTCAAAACTTATCAATTTGGGCTCCACAAATATTCATCCCTTTGTCTTCACTCATACTTTCCTTCATACCCCAATCATCTTTTATATGGAGTGTGATAACCACATCCTGCCTGGATTCTCAGCTTCTAGCTTCTCTTCCTTCCAATACATCCTCATACAACTGCCAAAATAAATTTTCCAAAGCATAAATATGACCATGTCACTCCTTGGCTCAAGAAATTTCAATGGTTCCCTATTGATTCTAGGATAAAATACAATTAGAACCTTCATAATCTGGATGCATCCTATATTTGTTGGGCTTGCTGCAAATGACTCCCCTCCACACATTTTATATTTCAGCCAAACTGAGCTTCTGGCTATGCGCTGTGCTTGGCTCTTCATCTCTAGTGCCTATAACCATGCTCAAGCTTGTTTGCTGGAATATATTCTCACTCCATCTCCATACCTTAGAATTTCTAGATTTTGTGTCTCAGTTCATATGCTACCCTTGCTTGATTCCCTTAATATTTAGTGCTCTTTCCTTCTTCAAATCATTATGTATATGCTCCAATATGTATATATTCTATCCCAGAGAAGAATGTAAAATCCTTAAGGACAGGAACTATTTTTCATATTATTTTTTCATCCCCAGTTCATATTACAATGACTGGTACTGAAAGGCATTTAGACAAGGCTTCTTGGATTGAGAAAACACTGGTCAAAAACAAATATTGAGTGATAAGAAAAGTAGAGCTGATGGAAGAGGTTGGTTTGAAATGGTTGTGAAGGACTTTGATCGAAAGATTGAGAAGTTTGGCAGATGCCTTTAAGACCTCAACAATCTGGCCACAGCCAATCATTTTGGCTTTATTACACATGGCTTCCTTAAAGGAGCCAGACTTTCTTATTAGCTGTCTCCTGATCTCACCTGGTATTCCCCTACTTCCATGCATTCCATGGATCATCCTTCAAGCTTAAAATACTATTTATTCTTATGCCTAATAAAATCTTTCCCTTCTCTCAAGTATCACCTCAGGAATCACCTTCTCCATGCTATCTTCCTGACCCTGATTCTTTCCTCAAATTTTCCTAGAGCACTGTGCTAGTTATAACTTTTGCCCTATCTGTAGGGCAATATCTGCTGCTCTGTATTTAGTTCTGTATTTGTGTTTGTGCCAATGATGCCCAATACATTAGAAATTTATTAAAGGAAGGCATTGAGTCATCTTTCATCTTCATATTCCCAATTACAGTGCCTGATAATACAGCAGGCACTTAATAAATGTTTGTAGAATGGAATTGAATCCTAATTGGATATGGAAGGCTGGCTAAAACTGCCTTCTAGTTTGGGAACTAGACTAATAGTCTACACTAATAAGCAGGGTTTATTTTTTTCCTAGTATAAATATAGCCAAATATTGGTTATAGGAATAGGAAAGTTTCTACAAATCAGAGGTTTTTAACTTTTTCATGGCATAAACTTCTTTAGGAGTCTACTGAAATCTATAGACCCTTTTCAGAATCATGTGTTTTAAGTGAATGTTCTCAGAACTATCTTTTTAGGTACATGATGCATATTTAACCTCCTCAACCATCACCCTGTGGTCACTCTATGTCATTTTGCTCCCTAGTTAAGTGTTTTTTGGAATTCTTGCCAAAGTTTTACACAAATCCTTGTGAGGTTGGTGTCCTCAGACTCATTGGCTAGTAATCCTAACTCTGGGTTTATGGACTGTCCAATATAGCCCTTAATGAATTAAAGACAAAAGAGAAGGAATCTAACCCACTTTTACCTGAGATTTTCCCTTCTACCTCCCATATTCCTGTCTGCCACTGATAGTCTTTATTACTTCCTTCCCACTATTGTTCTCCTCCACTCTTACCCACTCATCAGTAGAACCTGCTACTTACCCTATCAGAAAAAGGAGTCACTTTCACCTGTCCCCCTTCCCCAAAGAACACTAGAATCAATATTATCAGCCTATATCACTTAACTATGTAATTGGGCCCTAGAAAGGGGAGAATGCAAAAGAGTTTTGTGCCTTATCCAGCACTCTCCATTCATTTGGGGGAGCAGTGTATGAGCTAGAAATTGACTTGATGCCTTTTTGTTTCTCCAACATGGATGGACATTCTCCAGTGTCTTTAGATAGACAGTTTCCCTTATTTTCCAAGTGCAGAAAGCTGGGTTAGTGCAAACCTGGGATCCTAGAGCCAACTTAGCTCCAGGCAAAACAGCAACCCACCAATAGAGATGGAAATGGGATTGATAAGAGACAGCCCAGCTCTAGAGTCTCCAGAAAGAAAGCTAGATGGGAAAGGGGAAGTTGAGCCAACTCCTCCTAACCCCTGGGTCTGGCAGGGAAATAGGCCTTCAAGCCACAAACTCTCCTCTTTCCATCCCTAGTGCTACCCCTGACCCTTCTTACTGCTGTGTTTGGCTGTGGGAAAGAAATACTAATTATAGTTATTTGCATAAACTGACTATCTCCTAGAGGATTGTAGAGAGGATGAAATGAGCTAAATGTCTATAAAAGCCTTTGTAAACTCCTGAGCACTATCTGGTAATAGGATGATAATGGAGACCGTGTAAGCCTAATTAGCATGTAGCATCATAACAATTAAGCATACCATTAAATATATGTCAGATGAATGTTAGTTTTATTTGATTTCAACAGTAAACTCCATTTATACATGCTCAGTAAGCAGAGTATCTCTTTGCCCAGCCCTTTCAACTCATAGCTAGCCAGAACATGGGTTGAGATTCCCTTTGTGTAGGAGACTGATAATAAAGATAAAAATGTGTTTAAAGAGTTACTTAGGAATCTTGCCGGGTCTTGATTGGCTCCAGGCTACTTTGGTTGAATGAATCAAATAACCCAGAATGATATGCAGGCATAAATTAAAGTTACTCTTCTGAGTAGCTCTTTTGGAAAAATTGTTTATTGTCCGTAATGGCAACAGTCAGAAGAGTCCAGGGTTCAGTTAGTTTTAGCTTCCCTACCCAATCCTATCCAGTCTATTTGGATTATTCTCTTCTTGTTTCCCTCAGCCCTTGTGTGTAATTTATAACACATAAGGAAGTAGGTTATCTAATGAAATGGATTTGTGTATATGTCTTTGTGTATTTGTGTATATGGCTCTCCAATTAAGTGTCTCCATAGAATCTATAGTCTATTTTTTCTCCACCATAGTCAGGATTAAATGTCTCTGTCAAATCGATTGTTTATGCTTTTCTCCACCATTTGCAGATGGGGGGAACTAGAAGGAGAGAATTGGGATTTTATTCCCAAAACAGCTCCCCTTGCAGCTTTTACTCAAGAGATTATCCCTCTCCATCAGACATGCTATATTTTCTCCTACTGGTCCAGTGTCTCTTATTCCATCCAGATTCATTATTCAAGCTCTGACCAAGTAGCTAGGTGTTCAGTGGATAGAATGTCAATCCTAAAGTCAGAAAGATTCAATTCTGTGAGTTCAAATCTGGCCCTTGCGTGTGTGTGACTTTGGGAAAGTCACTTAATCCTGTTTGCCTCGTTTCCTCATCTGTCAGATGAGCTAGAGCAAGAAATGGCAAACCACTCCAGTATCTTTGCCAAAAAATCAACCAACAAACAAAAAAAAAACCCACAAAGCAAAACACAAAACCACCCAAGTGGGAGTATAAAAAATAAATAACAAACTGGAACTCTTCCCCTATTAGACTGACTGACTTTTTGACTGACTAACCTTTTTATGCATAGATCCAGGGGTTTTCCTGATTCATTCAGTTCCAAAATGATTCCTTTGATATATCTTCATCCAATAAAAATACAAAAATCCTCTCAAATTAATTAAGGATTACTTTACACTAAATTTATCTTTGATTGAAATTCACATGGTATCTAGATCTTCTGTGATTACTTTAAATGTTGTGGGGTAGAAATCCCACCCTTTATTCTTGCAAATGAATTATCACCATCAACTGAAACAACAGAACATGACCTTGTTCTAGTGTTCTGCCTTATTAGACAGAAGCTGGGGGATGATGATCAAAGGAATATGACCTAAGGTCTGGTGGAATAGAATGTCAGGACTATAAAAGTAGAAGAGCATTTACCAAGGGACATTATAAGATCTGGGGACATCCTGGATAAACACAGGAAAATATAATAAGTGGGAAGGTTATACCCTATGAAACAAGATAAGCAAAGTGGATACAAGAGGAAGTGTGTTAGGGTAGGTTATTAGTAATGATATACAGAGTGTCTGGTTAAGGTGATAGCCGGGTTGACCTGTCAGTAGTGATGAATGAAACAGGGACCATTTTGGCATTAGGGAAGGCTGAGATGGGTCCCTTTGGTAATTACTGGGGAGGCTTATGTGCTTCAAGAAGGGCACATGCCTATCTAGGATGTCAGCATATCCTAACCCAAGGATGGAATCTGTCATTGAGTAGCTAATAAAACATCTTGTGTAACTGTCTAAGTAAATTTTCAGTGTCATTACATTTTGGCAAGTCACTTAAACCTTTTCTTGTTTCCCTTCCTATGGCTTAACTGAGGATGACATTTTCTTCTCTCTATGTTACCTTGACTATATAAATATGAAGTGCCATTTCACGACCACTGGTGCTTAGGTACTGATCCATCAGGAAGATAACCTTTATTGTCTGGGTCACTCACTGGGTAATTCATTATGCAACAGCTTTCATGCTTTTCTTACTATTTTGCCTTTCACAGGTTGGTGTCTTCTTAGCTATATTAGATGCAGGGAAGGTTTCTTTTGTAACTCCTATGGCTTCCACTTTGCCCAGCCTAATCAATCAGTCAATGAACATTTGTTAAGTTTCTGCTACATACCAGACACTGCTAAGCACTGGGAATACAAAGGAAGGCAAAAATAGTCCCTTCTCTCAAGGAATTCACATCTAAGAGGGGAAAACAGCATGATAAAAAAATTATGTGCAAAGAATTAAAATAAAAGTTGAAAAATTAAAAATAATAAACAGAGCGAAGGCACTACTACTATTTAGAGAGATCAGGGAAGATTTCTTGTGAAAGGTAGCATTTTAGCTGTCACTTAAAGGAAATTAGGGAGGATGAGAGATTTAGGAGAGAGAGAAAAAATTCCAGGTGTGGAAAATGGTCATTGAAAAATACATAGTCAAAAGATGGAATGTTTCATGCAAGAAAAAACAAGGAGACCAGTGTTACTGATTTAAGTAAATTCAAAAGTATAGTGTGAAAAGACTAGAAAATTAGGAGGAGATCTGATTATGAAGGATTTTAAAAGCCAAATAGAGAATTTTATATTTGATCCTAGAGGTGATAGGGAGTCACTGGAGTTTAGTAAGTAGGATAGTGACATGATCAGACCTGAACATTAGCAAAATCCCTTTGGTAGCTGATTGGAAGATAAGCTGAAGGGAAGAGAGACTGGAGATAGGGAGAACAACCAGTAGACTGTTGTTTTAGTCTAGGCATGAGGGTCTAGACCAGGGTGGTGTCAGTGTCAAGCTGAGAAAGAGATAAATATGAGAGATATAGTGGTAGAATGGACAGGCTGGCACCAACCTGGATCTGGAGGGATTAAAGAAAGGAAAGATAGTAGTACTCTTGAAAATAAAATGAAAATTCGGAAGATAAGCAGGATTGGTGAGGGGGGAAAGATCATGAGAATAATTTTTTACATTTTGAGTTTATGATATCTATGGGACATACAGTTTGAGATGTTCAATAGACAGTTGGAGATGCAAGACAGAAGGTCAACAGAAAGGTTAGTGATAAATAAATAGATCTATGAATTATTAGAATAGAAAAGGCATTAAATCTGTAGGAGATGATGAAGAAAAATCAATCAAAATAAACAATAAAGAAGCAAAAGAGAAGAGGATCCAGGACAGACCACATAATGGGTATTGAATATGTAACATGTAACACTAGGTCGCTTTCAGTATCAACCAACCTGTTCATTCTGTTCCTCTCTATCAGAATCTTTTTTTTTTTTTTTTTTTTTGCTGAGGCAATTGGGGTTAAGTGACTTGCCCAGGGTCACACAGCTGTTACGTGTCTGAGACCAGATTTGAACTCAGGTCCTCCTGACTTCAGGGCTGGTGCTCTATCCACTGCGCCACCTAGCTGCCCCTCTATCAGAATCTTGATCACTCTTGATGGGCATGAGAGCTTCTGCTGCTCAAGACTCTAGGGTCATGACTCTAGAGAGCAAGGCAGGAGAGGTCAGGATTTTGTGTTTCTACCAATCAGATCATTGATATTTCAATCTCCACCTTTTTAGCCCACCCTTTCTATTTTTTAGTTCCCTGCTTTTAAGTCTCTTGTATTAACCTCTCATAATGTGATTAATTTATAAAGTATTTAATCACAGTACTAAAACAAAACATGGGAATTAATATCAATATACCCAGAATCCTTATGCTCAGACTATGATTCTTTAGTTTGCTATTCCCTCAAATGACAGGCAAAGCAAAAGCTTTGGTGATGGGGAGTATCCATACTGAAGAAATCTTATGGCCACAGAGTTATTGTAAGGCTCAAATAAGATAATACATATAGAGTGCTTTGCAAACTTTAAATCTATTATTATTATATTATCATTACAGTATAATATTTCCTAATTAGAGAAATGTCTGCTTTTTTAAAGATAAGGAAGAGGAAACTGTAAGCTTTAGGCTTTGATAAAAAGGTTTTGAGTGTCTCCTTCATTTCCAAGGGGTTTGTAGGCTCCTACATGTTTCCTGCCCTTTAATGTAAAAGCCCACTCTAGCATTAGTCCAAGCTGCTAGCTAGTTATTCAGACCTGCCCTTAAACCAGGGGAGAGCTCTCTAGAGCCTTTGTCAGGGACCCAAGCAATTACACTGTGACAAGTCCTGAGGAAAGGTACCTCAGCATCCTAGAAAAGAACCAAAGCCCCAACTGCCAATTCATGCATCACATGTGAAATGTAACCACAAATCCTCTGCCTCAGATTAAGCTTTGGAGGGTTGGGGAGGGAAAAGGGCGATATTAAAGGAAACAGCTTGAAAATTCAAATAAATTTTCGCACCTTCATGTTCTCAGTTAAACCAGGCAGAAATTTTTGTATTCTGTGTGACTGTGGACATTGTCTATTATTTGGTAGCAAATCTTAGCTGCCAAACTCCAGTGACAGCAATTCGGTTAAGAATGATTTTGGGAAGCTGAGCATTAGCTCTGCAGAATACAAATAAACCTGGCCTTTCTAGCAAACTGGATGGTCAGCAGTGTGCCCCTGTTTTTTGCAAGAGTTATTAAAGCAACATCCTGTTTCTCTCATAAACTAAAATGCATAAAGCAAATATATGTTCACATCTCCTGTGTTTTTTCATTATCCATTGAAAGTTTTGCTAAATACTCCTTGAAACTCATTTTTCCCACAAAGTGGAAGCTCTTAGCTGATAAGCCAGTACAAAACATTTCCATTTTTCCTGGAGAGTTAGAGCGGACTGTTTATGATAGGCCTAATAAACAACCATCCCTTTATTGCTTCATTGGCCATTATACAAAATATTCTCCTTCTTGCCTATTGAAGCTTATGGAAAATATTTCAATAGAGGAGAAGCTTAGCATCCTAGAAGAAACTCCCATTTAGGCTCTAAGTACCTTAGCTTCATTAAGAACTCATTTTCCATAAATGTCTGGGCTTGATTTGCTCTTGTTTTATAAGGAGATAAATATCATGTAATAGCCTTCTATAGCAGGGGTTATATTTTTATTACACTCAGTGAAATAGATGTCAACAAATCAGCCAGATGGCTTACCTGACTTATCAATAAAACCTAGTCTTTAGGAAGCCCACCACTAGCTAGCAAATTTTGAAATAAAAGCTGTAGTTTCCTGGGCTTTTTACATAGTATGTGAACTATCCCAGTCCAGAAGTGTCAGCTTTGTGCTAATGACTCCAAATTGGATGCTATGTTTTAATAGCGATCCAGGCAGTCCAGAGTACCTCTCTGAAAAGTGCAGAATTTTCAGTCTCCCAGGAGATGGTGCAGGGCATTGAGCAAGTGTCCAAATAGAAATGACCCGTCTCATCTGTTAAAAAGGATTTGCTGCTTTGAGGCTTAAAAATGGAAAACATTGATCATAGCAAACCACAAGTCCCCAGAGACAGGCAGCAAGAATGAATAACCTGAGGATCCATTTCTCTCCATCTCTCTTGGAAGCACAGCTGGGACACAGATGAACTTAAGGAGAGAACATGTTAGACAGAGAGATATTACATGCAAAGGCATTATCATTCCCGAGTGGAGCAGTCCGGTATCACTTTCCACCAAAAAAAATCCAACTGGTAGGCATGTAAAAATAAAATTGCTATAATAGTCCAAGGTCCACAATCAATGCAGGGGACAGCTCAGTTAATACAGGAGCTAAAATTTGGATTGGGAGTAAAGAAATCCTGGGTTCAAAAGCTGCCTAAGACAACTACTCTAAACAAATCAATTAACTTCCTGACCTCAGTTTCTGTATCTTTAAAATGCTCCTATCTAATAGGATGTCCGGATGATCAAGAGAAATAGCATATGCAAAGGGATTTACACACCCAAAGGTAGTACAGAAATGCTAGGTGTGATTGTTATCCTGCTTGCCAGGATTCATGCTTGTGCTGTGGGGTTGCAGCTATTACTTCTTTTAAGCCTGATTCCACCATGCAAATGATGAGAACAGGATAGGTTCTCTAAGAAGATTAAGAAATTGATTAAGGTTAAGAAAAAAATGAAATAAGCAATAATAACCACTATTCACATTTAAAAAGAGATGACTATTTTACAGAATTTGTTCCTCATAACATCCATGAAAAATAGATAAAAGTAACTATCATTATTTCAGTTTCCCAAAGGAAAAATCTGAAGCACAGAGAAGTTTGTTAGCAGAAAATAAGTGGTGGGGCAAAGACCTGAACCCAGTGTTCTTTTAAGTGTACTACATTGCCTCTTATACGATAAGGATTATTAGGAGAGGAAGCAGAAATTACACAAATTTCTCATTTTATCCTGGGGAGAAGTGATGTAAATATTGGGAAAGAGGAGGAAAAATGGATGCACTAACTGAGGTAGTGTTTGGATAAATAATGGATAAGATAATAAAGTATAGTTGATATGGTTGTATCAATTACAATAATAAAGTATACTGCAAACACTTTTGTTGTTGTTAAATTGTATCTTACTCTTTATGACCCCATTTAGGATTTTCTTGGCAAAGATACGGAAATGGCTTCCCATTTCTTTCTCCAACTATTTAGTAAATGAGGAAATGAAGCTAGTAAGTAAGTATCCAAGGTCACATTTTAACTCATAAAGATGAGTCTTCCTGACTCCAGATCCAGCACTATGTCTACTGTACCACCTAGTTAGTGGTTGTGATGAATTTCCTTCATCTCAGAAAATCAAGAGAATCTTCTCAAGATCATTACAGCTTTCTATTCATTGTTATTTGGAACACCTCACCAGATGTCTCTAAAAATGACAAGAAAGGAAGGAAAGGCAACAAACATTTATATAGCATCTACTGTATGCCAGGGATTGTCCCAAATGCTTTACCAAATGCTTTTCATTTGATCCTCCTAACAACTCTGGGAGAGAGGCAAGAAACCAATCACATTTTATATAGAAGTCATTTGGAGACCTCTGCCAGGGAGGTCTTTTAAAAAAGATACTAAAGATTTACTAACAAATTCTACAACTTTTAATTTTAACAGTTTTTTGTTTGTGGCAGCCCTTTTTGTAGTGGATAGAAACTGAAAACTGAATGGATGCCCATCAATTGGAGAATGGCTGAATAAATTATGGTATATGAATGTTATAGAATATTATTGTTTTGTAAGAAATGATCAGCAGGATGATTTCAGGGAGGCCTGGAGAGACTTGCATGGACTGATGCTAACTGAAGTGAGCAGAACCAGGAGATCATTATACATGGCAACAACAAGACTATATGATGATCAGTTCTGATGGACATGGCTCTCTTCAACAATGAAATGATTCAAACCAGTTCCAATTGTTCAGTGATGAAGAAAGCCATCTACACCCAGGGAGAAGCCTGTGGGATCTGAGTGTGAACCACAACATATCATTTTCATGCTTTCTGTTGATGTCTGCTTGCATTTTGTTTTCCTTCCCAGGTTTTTTTCTTACTAGATCTGATTTTTCTTGTGCAGCAAGATAACTGTATAACTATGTATACATATATTGGATTTATCATATATTTTAACATATTTAACATGTATTGGACTACCTGCCATTTAGGGGAGGGGTTGGAGGGGAAAAGGGAAAAATTTGAAACAAAGTTTTGCAAGGGTTAATATTGAAAAATTACCCATGCATATGTTTTATAAATAAAAAGCTTTAATAAAAAAATTAACCAATTTTAAAACTAAAAATGGAGATATGTCCTAGTTATTTCTGGAACTTCATGTTCTAGACAATGCAGAATTATTGTTGATATTTCATATATTACCTATATGACACATTAAAAAGATCTGGAGAAGAATCATGAAAACAAGGAAAATATAAATTACAATAAAATCAATAATTGGTTTTACTGCATTCAAATAGTTACTTCTTGTTCATTCTTTGAAGAGGTTGAAAGAAATCTTTGACTTATGCATGAATTGGATTGACAGAGTTGCATGAAGTCATTGGCCTCAAACTCTCTTCCAGAGTCATCAAAGACAAGACAAAAATCAAAACAATTGGCAATGGTCAGAGATGTAGTGGTGTCTTTGATATCTGATCAAGCTCTTAAGTGTTCCACAGTGTCTTCCTCAGCAGTCTTTGTGGCCATTGGAACAAATCTTTCTTATCTACCCATTCTGCTGGGGAAAATTTTCACATATTTGGGGCAAAAATCCTCCTAACTCACCAATGGATTCAAGGCCTATCAGTTATCCCCAAGTGGTTTTGCCAAAATAATTTTCCTGGGGTGTGGCCACTGGGCATGCTACAGCTTCTTAGAGCCACGGGTTCAATTTGGGTGAAAGGTGGACATCAAAGGTGATGAGCATCCCTGAAAGAGAATTGACAGCCCTCACACCAGAGGTGCTGGTCCTCTCTGAATCCTGTAGATTTCTTGAGATAGGAGAGAACTATCCAAATTCTTCTTTGGTACTTTGTAAGATGAGAACAAAAGTATAGCCCCACTTGAACCCTCAAACAGTAGATATATGGAAATCCATTTTAGTTGCATGACTATATAAGGAATCAAAATAAAATTCTTTTGAGATTATTCATCCAGGGGATCTCCCAATGCTTTGTCTGGGACCATCTTCTCTTCTCCTTCAATACTATTTGGGTGTGTTCTGACCCCCTCCTTCTCATCACTCTGTTCTGAGAAATATTTTCTTTTGCTATTCACTTGGTGACCTCATCAGTTCCCATGGAATCAAGTATTATTTTTATGCAAATGTTTCTCAGATATGTTATTCAGCACTAACCTCTCTTCTAACAGCCAGTCTTGCATCTCCAATTGCTTAGTGAACATTTCAATTTGAACGTCCATACTGGACATCTTAAACTCAACGTGTCTAAAACTGAACTCATCTTCTTTCTCCCTACCAAAGTCCTTCCCACTTTCTAACTTCACATTACTGTAAATGGCTCCACCATCCTCCCAGTTATCCAAGGTATCAGTTAGGCTCCTCCTCCTTCTTCCTTCTTCCCTTCTTCACACCTCCATATCCATTCTGTTGCCAAATCCTGCCTGTTCTACCTTCACAATATGTCTTGTATTTGTTCATTATTTTCTCTGACACTACAACTAATCTAGTTTGGGTCATCAGCATCTCTTACTTGGACTATGGACAAAACCCTCCATTTTTGCCGGCTGCCTCTCATGGCTAGAAATTTCTCTCTTCCCATCTCTGTCTCCTGGTTTCCCTGGTTTCTTTCAAGTCTCATCTAAAATCTCACCTTTTGCATTCAAAAAATCTTTCTTCAATCAATTCATCAATGCAGAGTGTTTTCTCTTAATGTTTAAGTCATAACAGGTTAAGTACTTGATTTAGATGGGATGTGAACTTAGGTTTTTCTGGCTCTCACATTCTACATTTTATGTCATCCAGAATTGAGGTAGAGAGCTAATTGTTAAATTTTCATTTGTATATTTATATCTCATTTTCTCCAATTTTCTTTTATATATCTTATTTGCATATATTTCCATATCTTGTTTGCATGGAGTCTCCACATTAGAATATAAGTTCCCTAAAAAAAATTAGTATTGTGTATTTTTCCCCTCATTCTTCATATTCTTAGAGCTTAATACTGTGCTTGGCCCATAATGTTTAAAATACATGTTGTATATCTTCTCTACCCTCCCTTTAGAGAAGATATACAACATGTATTTTAAACATTATGGGCCAAGCACAGTACTCTTATACCTGCTCACTATACAGTCCTTTGCTTACAGCTTAAAGAAAATAAAACCAAAAAACTCATTAGTCTGAATAGTTGCAATAGCTTTCTAACAGCTTTCCTCACTCTAATCTATTTTACATCCCACTGCCAGAGTCAGATTTATCTTATTAATAATAATATTAATAGCAAACATTTATATAATATTAAGTTCTGTAGAGCTACCCACACACAGATATATGTATACATATATGTGTGTGTGTGTGTGTATGCGTGTGTATGTATACACATTGAGAATAAACTTCCAAATGTGTTGTCTCTCCCATCGGATTGAAGGCTCCTTGAGAATCTGGACTGTCTTGCTTTTTTTTTTTTGTATCCCCAGCACTTAGCACAGTACTTTCCACATAAATTATTGATTCGTTCATGTTATCTCATTTGAGCTTCATAACAACCTTACAATACAGGTGCTATTATTATTTACTTAAAAGATGAGGAAATTGAGGCCATGAGAAGTTAAGTACATGATCTAGGCAGGATGTGAACTTGGGTTTTTTTGGGCTCTCACACTCTATATTTCATGTCATCTAGGATTGAGTTAGAGAGCTGATTGTTAAATTTTCATTGAAACTAGCAATTATTATAAGCCTGAGCTTGATTTATTGTTTTGTTGATAGTCTAGACTGAGAAAGGTTTAATAATAAAGATTATTAAAAGTAAATAATGTAGATTATTGTAAGTATACTGTGCATACTTTTCTGGAGAGCCTAGCTGCTAAATAATAACTGGCATATCCATATAAACACTGTTTTAGTTCAACAAAAAGCTCAATAGGAAGTTTACGGAATGAAGTCATCACCAGCCTGGTGACTGGGGCTAGTAACAATAATAATATTAACAGCAACAGCAATAATAACCACTAGTCTCCTTTAATATCCCTCTCCGGCTCAAAATCCTTCAAGTTTTCCCATTCTGTAGGAAATAAAGTACAAACTCCTTAGCCTGGCATTCAGTCCTTTGTGCCCACACCATCCTCATCCAGTCTTATTTTCTACTTCTTTTCCCCTTTCCTGAATCCTGTGATTAGTCACACTGGACTCTTTTTAGTTCCCTGAATATATTCCCTGCTTCCCAGATAAAGTGTCTTGATCGTGCTGTTCCCAACTTATCAATCAGAAAGCCTTTAGTAAGTACCAATCAAGCAATGGGGCAAGTATTAGGGGGATAGTGCCAGGCACTCCATTGATATTTTTATTTCCCACCAAATCTCTAATTTCTGAAATCCTGCTCATGATCCATCATAGAACAGAAAAAATGGTCCCTCATCCTGAGGACAGAAGACCTGAGAACAGCTTAGCCTTTAAGCAGCTGTGTGCCTCAACAATCCTGACCATCAATCCTCAACCTCCTCATTTGGAAAAGGCAATCTTGCTTTTCAATCTAGGAATAAAATGGACATAAAAAAGTGTTCCTTTTACCACCTCCTTCACAGGGTTCCTCTTTACTCATTACAAACCCTAAAAGTATTCAATAAATGTGAATTACCATAATCCCATGATCTCCTCACTTCCACTTTCCAGAAGAAAGTAATTTCTTCTTCTTCTGTGTTTTCTCCCTGATGTTTGTACCTCTCCTTGAGCAGTTTTCTCCTGGTTTATATTAACATGTCTATTTTTCTATTCAGTCAGTCATTTCCAATTGTCTTGACTCCTTGTGACCCCATTTCCACAATTTTGCAGATTGTAATTCTACAATTACAAGTTCATTATACAAATGAGGGAAATGAGGAAACCATGATTAAGTGACTTGCCCAGGATCACACAGCCAAAAAGGGTCTGAAGTTGGATTTGAACTCAGCAAGACAAGTCTCTCTGTCTCCAGGCACAGGGCTCCTTATCCTCTGTAGCACCAAGCTGCCCCAATTTTACTATTCTCTCAACTAGATTATAAGTACCATGGGAATAGGAACACTGTCATCTTCATCATTTTATCCCTCCCCAGTGCCCACTGCAGTCCATAATAAAACAAGAGTGCAATAAATACTGACTGGATTTAAAATCATAGCATTATAAAATGTTAAGAGCTAGAAGGGACCTCAGAGCTGATCTCATCTCACTCCATCATTTTACAAATAAAGGAATTAAGAGAAGGTGTTACACCAGGGACAGGTCCTAGAGTCAGAGAACTTCAAATCTTCTCTCTGACGCTTGCCACATCTGTGGCTCGAAGCATCTGGGGCTTGGTTTCCTCATTAATAAATTGAGGGAGTAGAACTAGAAGACCTCTGAGATCTTATCCATCTCTCAATCATAGATCCCAGAAGGACAGGAGAGGGAAGTGAATCATAAAAATAGAAGAATCAGAAAACATTTAGAAGCAGTATGACAACTTTAAGAAGTTGCTCCCATGAACTAATAATATGTACTATTAAATGAATCCCCAAATTCACCAAAGTGCTATCTTTTTGAGATGGCGATTTTGTTTTTCTTAATCTAGTACCCTAGAGAAACTGTCATGTCAAGTATAGTAATCCATCCCATGAAGAAATTGCTCTGAATCATGGGAGAGTTATGGATGCTAGGGGGTAAAGGGAAGGGGGAAAAGGGAGAAAGCAGCTGCTGAATCAAAAAGCTAGAAGAAATCTGGGTAGGTCAATGAATCCATCTGCCTACCATTAGGCAGAGCCCCACCTAAACCTCCCCCAAACAGATGAAACAATGTCATTCATTACAAGACCTCCAAAGAAGGAACGCCCATGACATTTCTTATTAAAATTCGACCTTTATTACCTACCCAGAAATTCTTCCTCTTGTTTAATGGAACATTCCCTAAAATCATCCTCCCCCTAGCACTGAAGAATGGCCTAGAGGTGACCTCTGGTTCTTGAAGATGAGGTTAACAGAATGAAGCTTTGTTGGATTTTGCCAAATTGGCAAGACCTCAACTATGGACCTTTGGCTGACTGAGGAAGCTGAGCTTAACTGAGAGTCACAATAAAAATGTTGGCCACAAGGTAATGGGCTATTAGGATAGCACCTAAATTCATGATGGCAAATGACAGTCACCAATTTTTAGATACTAAAGAATTGCCTCATGAGGCAACTTGCTTTCTCTGGAAGCCTCAGTTTGCTCATCTGTACATGAGTGGCTGGGCTGGATTGGAGATTCTGTGTCTTATACCTTTTTTTAGTAGTCAAATGAAATTTATGGAGCACGTCTTTAAAATCATTTTAAGTATAAAAAGTAAAGTACATAGGACTACAAATTATATTGAAATGCTGTAACTTTTCAACATAGATAAAGGTGGGAGAAAAACAGAGACAGAAATACAGAGACGCACAGAGAGGTAGAGAGAGATTGACCCTCTGATACCAAATGATCTCCATGTTCTCTTGCAGTTCTAATATTCATTGGGTCTTTGAATATAGTAAGACAACATTCCCTTTCATTCTTTCTGTCCTCACTGCAGCTAAAAAACAGTCAGATCCCCTGTGTCTAGATCACAATCTTTTCAGTGATAAGCCACCAAACTGATGAGCTAGTTTCTGGCATGATTCCTGGATATACAAATGGCATATACATGAATTATATGATATTAAAGTCAAGCAGTCCCTCACCCCTTCCAGGCAAAATAAGTCCAATTCCTTTGAATTTTTTCTAAAATATGCTTTGATAGTATTCAGGGTCTTTAGGGATTAAGATGGAAAAAATAAATGCTAATAAAAATCTTGTTATTAAAAGTACATTAAGCTGTTTATACCCAGAAATAAACCTCTGTCCCAGCAGAGGCAATCCAAGATTAGAATCTCAGTTTAAGCATTCTTACCATTCAAGCTATCCAAATCATTTGGGGACAAAGAATTTAGGGCTATTGTCAGCAGTCACTGGCCTGGAGGCAACAAGGAATACTGCCCAAAGGTCAACAATTGATGGATGGTGTTGACCTTTATCCATGAAGAAAATGCTTTGTTGTCAGGATTCTGAGAGTGGGAATAGATTTGTTCTGACCCATCTGGGACTCCTGACTGGCCCTCTTTTTAGTCAATAGCAATTTAGGCAGGGTGAGCAATGTATTTGTGATTATGAGACTGACCCAAACAGGAATCAAAGGAACTTTGTTAAAGTTCCCCACTACCACCACCCTAGTTTCAACCCTCATTATCTCTCACCTAGACTACTGCAAAAGATTCCTAAATGATCTCCATAGATTTGTCCTTTCCCCTCTTCCAATCAGCCTACAAGCCATTGCCTGATTACTATCGAAAAAGATACCCTGATTATATATTGCACCCTTGCTAAAAAAAACTTCCAATAATTTCCCCATTGCTTACTATATAGAATCCCAGATCCTTAGCTTGTGGACACTAGATGGCACAGTAGCTAGCAAGCTAAATTTAGAGTCAAGACCTAAGTTCAAATCCTACCTCATATATTTACTAGCTATGTGACCCTGGGGTCAGAGTTTGACCTTTCTCAACTGTAAAATGGGGACAATAGCATCTAGCTCGAAGGGTTTTTGTAAATAATTATTGCAAAAGATTTTATTGATTTTTTTAACATTGCCATCACTTGCAAATGGCATCCTCCTCCCAAAAGCACACCGCTTTGTTACAAAAAACAAACAAACAAACAAACAAAAAAAAAAACTGTAACTGAGAAAACCAAATAAATACATTGGCTATATCTGACGATGTATTCTCATTTAGCACCTATATTTCATCACCTGTTTAATGAAAGATATGTGGTATGTTTCACCATCAATCTTGTTAAGTCAGAGCTAGTCACCTGTTGTCCAGTCATTTTAAGTCATTCCTGACTCCATTTGGAGTTTTCTTGGCAGAGCCACTGGATTGGTCTGCCATTTCCTTCTCCAAGCAAACAGTGTTAAGTGATTTGCCTAGCATCACATACCTTGGAAGTATCTGAAGCCAGATTTGAACTCACAAAGGTGAGTTTTTCAAACTCCAGCCCTGGCACTCTATCCACTGCACCATCTAGCTGCCCTCTTTACCCTTAGATTCTTAGAAACAGAGAATGTTAGAAAATGACGCTTCTTTTTTTTACAGCTGAAAAAACTGATACCCAGAAAGGACTGATTCCATTTCTAATTATTGTAGTACATTCATCTATACAAATCTTTTCATTTAATATCATTTATCCTCCCTTTACCTTGTAATGCATGCCAAATTGAGAAGCACATCATCTATGACTCTATTCAAGCCATTGATATATATTTTGAAAAGGATACAATCAAGACAGATCAGTGGTCCTCCACTTCTCCTTGGTGTCTACCCACTAATGGCTGTTTGAACACAATTATACTTTATGCCAGTATTTGGTCCACATCTCTCCATTTGGTTGTTAAGGATAATATAAGAGTTTTTTTGTTTGTTTGTTTGTTTTTTTCCCAAATGCTTTGTTTGTCTGGTATTAAAGCTTTCTCTCATTTTTGTCATTAATTGTTAGGCATTGATGTTCACCTACTGTACCCCTTATGTACCTTGCTCAGACTTCCAAAGAAATAAATTATTGCTCTTCCACCTCTGAATACATATTTCTGGGTTACTAAAATGCTAACAAAAAAGGCCATACTCTAATTCCACAGAAAGATTACACTTGAAGAGTTGTAATCCACTGTGCCCTCCCCTTCAGAAAAACACTTTTACAGAACCCTAGCGCAGTTACTATGGCAACCATAATGCAAAATCGGCACCATCTTTATGAATTGCAAATTCCTCTAAGGGTGTTAACTCCCCCCACACACACTATTTTTTAACTGTCTCATGTATACTATTCCAACAATATGCTTAAACAAGAGTTTGTTAGATTTTCTGGGAAACCATGCATCACTAAAAAATAAGCTTTGTTTAGAACCCTTAAATCCCATTGTTCCAGCTGAATGGAACTAGATTTAGGAAACTAGCATTATTGTTTTTAAAGCCTAGTCACTGAGTGTTAACGTGGCTCATTTCATTTCATCTTCCCCTTACAAGGCACAAAGGTTTGTTGAAATAAAACACAATCAGTATTTGTTATAATCAATCCTGGATGGCAATGGGCAGTGGGACAAAGGACAGCTAAAACTTAGAGAAAGAGAATCACTGAATCTGTGTGGGGTTTGATATGAGGGACCAATAGTTTCCACTTCCTCTACCACTAAGCTTTTGATGAAAACAAGAATCATATAAGAGAATTTCATGGTTTTCTGTTCCTTTTTTCATCCCTGGCTAGACCTATTAGCAAACAACAAAAAGAACAAAAGAACAAAAAAAAAAGAAGAAAAAATGACATTTCTGAATACCTTGCAGTATTCATTCATTATGTATTATTTGTTATCAGTTAGTTCACACAAAGATAGCTTATTCAGCATCAATGTCCTTTGTGGTACTATGTATCTTTAAAGCTCTGAAATTTAGGCTGGAGAGACTTTTCGGATCTAGTCACAGTAACACAAAATCATAGAACTGGAAGAGGATTCAGAGGTCAGCCAGTCCTATTCATAACTAAAAAAAAAAAAACAGATTCCCTTCTACAATGTCCAAGTCATCATCCAGCTTCTGCTTGAAGACTTTCAATGGACGATGCACTGCCTTCTGAGGTAACTCATCCCACTTATGGAATAGTTCTAATTATAAAGAAGTTTTTCATTTCCTCAAGCCTAAATTTGCTCTTGGCAACATCCACCCGTTGCTTTCATTTTAGCCCTCTTCAATCTTTTTTCCACATGACAGCCCTCCAAAATACTTGAAAACAGCTCTCACATCCCCTCAATGTCTGCCTTTTTGTAACTGTGAAATTGATTTTTTGAGTCCAAGTATAGGATGTTACATTTATCTTTAATAGATTTAGTATTGTTAAATTTGCCTCAATGCTCTAAACTAGTGAATGTCAAACTCAAAACAGAAATGGGAGACACTATACCATACAATAATGAATTATTATTAATTAGAAAACCCCATCTATGCGTGTGTGTTTGTGTGTGTCTCTCTATATATGTACATGTATTTTCATGAATACATCTACATAGTACAATCAGATAGGAACTACATTTAAATCTGGTGTGGGCCAAACTCGAGAATATAAAAGGATACATGCTGCACACAGATCATGTATTTTATCCTCTGTTTTAACTTGTCAAGATCTTTTTGAATCCTGGCTCTGCCATCCAAAATTAGCAATCCCTATCCTCTTTGTTTTTTCTGCAAATTCAACAAGCACATCACCTATTTCTTTACCCAAATTTCTTTACCCATTTCTTGAGCTCCAGGGGGTACAATGGAGAGTCAGGAAACCTGAGCTCACATCCTGCCTCAGACACTTACTATCTATGTGATTCGGAGCAAGCCATTTAATGTTTCATCATCCATAAAAGGGGAATAATAATAGCACTTACCTCCCAGAGTTGTTTTGAGGATCAAATGAGATAATAATTATAAAATGTTTAACACAGTGCCTGGCACATAGTAAGCGCTATGTAAATCTTAGCTATTATTATTATTATTAAATTAATTAAAATATTAATTACCACAGAGCCAATTACAGATCCATAGGGTACTACACTACAGAGCTCCTTTCATGTTGATATAGAAGCATTAGCAATTAAGTACTTTACAGGTTCAAATACTCAACCAATTCTAAATTCATCTAACTGTACTATTGTTAAATGCTTTGCTAAAATCCAGGTAAATATCTAGGTAAATTATGCCTATGGAATTTTCTTATTTCTCTCTTGGTTCCTTTAGTTTCCTTCAAGATTCAGCTTAAATCTCATCTTCTGCAGGAAGCCTTTCCTACTAGTACCTCCCCAATCCCACCACCAGTTCCTTCCTTCTGAGAATATTTTCTCTTTATATTGCATATGTTTTGGATGCACATTTTTCTCCCAGCAGAAAATAAACTCCTTGAGGGTAGGGACCCTATTTTTGCTTTTCTTTATATTTCCAAAATGTAGGACAGTGCCTGGCAAAAAGCAGGCTCTTACTAAGTGCTTACTGACTGGCTTGTTGACAAGTCATTTTGATTACTATGTTGAGCCCTTGAGCCACAGGGGCCATCCTGCCTGCCTTATTTTTATTAATACTTAAATGATGAGAAGGTTCTAAGAATGGTGGGCAAAAAGCCAGAAGCTGGTGGACTTTGCCCATAGCATATGACTGATATCAACTAACAAGTGAAGCAAAGTTTGGGGGAAAAAGAATTCTCATCTCAGGAGAAAAGCATGCAGAAATAGAGCATTCTTACCTTTCCAACCTTAGAGTTGTAACAAGAACTTGGTATGTTCCCTTCACTCTGAGTAACTCACACCAGATGTTAGCAGCTTCTCAGACCCATTCGAAGGGCCATAGAGAACCAAGCAACTCATTTGCTTAAGGGTGTCAAGCATATGGAGCTCATTAGGCTTCTTGCTCCAAAAATGTTAACTGGTTAGCATTTGTTTGGGGGCACAAAGAAAGGTGCTGAGTTGTAGGTATAAGTCATTGTGCAGTCTAGGACCAGGTAAGGCAGCTGAGGTCTCTTAATAACTTGGGCAGTGGTTTGCAATAAAAATGAAGCAACTTAGTAGAAACTGGCATGTCACATCTCAGAAATGGCAACAGGAGAGTCAAAAACACTGTTTGGATGAGATCTGGTTTGCCTTTTAACATGTTTACTATCCCTCCACACCCAAGATGAGAAATTAGTTATTCAGGGCCAGGTATACAGTCTATAAGTAACAAGACTGATTTGGAAAAGGAATGGCAAGATCGATACATTCAAATGTATGTTGCTCCCTAAAGCCTGGGGAGGTAAGAGGGAAAGCAATCAGCATTTATAAAACACCTACTATGTGCCATTCACAATGTTAAGTATTTTTTATGACTGCTATCTCATGCTCCTCACTACAAAAAAATTATCCATTTTTTTAAGGTGGAGAAAACAAAAATAGATGGAGATTAAATGACTTGTCCAGGGGGTCACACAGTCTGAGGTGGAATTTGAAGCCAGTTCTTCCTGATTCCAGGCCCAGCACTCTAGGTACTGTGGCACCTCCTTGCTGCTTAGGGAGACTTTTCTTTGATTTTGTTGCTCAAAGCAGTTTCAGTATTCCTCTATTGCAGTTACCTTTAGGGACTGGGTGTGAGTCATGCACAAAAATTATATATATATACACACACACACATACACACACATATATATATATATATATGATTTATATATTATTTATATATATATGTATATTTATATTTATATATATGGGTATGTCATCCACAAAAATCATATATATATATATATGTATATTTATATATAGGTGTGTCATCCACAAAAATCATATATATATAATTTGCCAACAAAGGCATAATGATATTGTGGGAAACCTGTCACACAATGAGTAGCTAGTAAATAGTTGTTGGTGACTCTCTTATTGATGGACTTGTACTAAAAAAAAATCTGGATTCAAATCTACTTGTCTCAGTGTTCTAAACTAGGGATGGCAAACTCAAAGTAGAAATGGGAGACATTAAACCATACAATAATGATCCCAATGATTTAGAAAACCCTATTTATGTGTGTGTTTATGTGTTTATGTATATGCATATATATTTTTTTTCATTAGTACATCTTTATATTAAAATAAGACAGGAACTACATTTTAATCTGGGCAAAAATCTTCATCTCTCAGGAAACCAATTTCCACATCTGTAAAATAGGGGTAATGATTTAACTATACTTTCTGCCTCAAGGGATTGAAAGGAAAGTAAACCTTAAAGTGGGACTTAGATGTGACATAACTACAAATTAACTTTAAATGAGATGTAGCTATTGTGATTACCCAGCTCCCAGGTATGCAGGAGAGGGGAGTATGAATGTGCTGGTGATCGAAGTCTCCTCTTGACAGGCAGAACACTGTTTCTTAAATAGCAAAGGACAGTGATTCTTAAAAGCTATGGCCAATAATTCTGTAAAACAGTGAGAGGAGACATTTAGCATTTGAGAGAAATCCTCTCTACAGGAAGATGAGAAAAAAGGAGATCCTTTAGAAATGTCTTTCTTTGTCTCAGAATACAAATGGTCTTCAAGGGGGGAGTAGGAAGAGTAATAATGACAGACAGATGTCCCACTCTCATCCCTACCTCAGATCCTCACCAGTGCATCATTCTGCCCCCTGGTGCTCCTTATACTCCCTCCCAAATCACCCCCCTTCCATAGATAACACAAAATTCTCCTGCCCCCCCCTAAAAAAAAAGTCTTGGAAATCTCAAAGGCTGCAGGCAGGCAAATTTTGCCTTCCCTACACACACACTCTCACACACACATACTTTCATTCCAGCATTTCCACTCTTTTGTCATTGCAGTCCTCTCCCTGCACTTGTGTTTAATCATGACTAAACTACTAAACAAAGAAAAATCCTCTCTCCAGTAAGCAGAAATGATCACAAATGAAGGCACAGTGTAACACAGCACCATGTAGCATTATATGCTATTATGTGTCATATTAGAGGATGCTTTATTTCGACAGAGACTTTTGCTAATGAGAATGTTTACCCTCCTCAGATCCAAAACTTATCACAGAAGACTAACGAGGTTACCTGGGGGGGGGGGGGTCGGGGAGATGGAGGAAAGGAAGGGGGAGAGCAGCAGCAGACTATTGCCTGTAATTTGTGAAAGGGAGCCCTCCTTCCTGTGCCATATCCAAAAGGGATTCAATCTGGAGGAGGAACGATGCTAGAATTGAGAGGAGTTTGAGCAACTGGGGAGATAGCAAGAAGCGATGGAGGAAGGTGTGTCTGAGGCTTCAAGCCAGGATTATTTCCTAGCATTTAGTAGGACTGGCTGCCCATTACAAGGACCTAAATTAGAAAATATTCTGAAATACCAAATTGTGCCGCTTGACATGATACATTTTTTAAAATTCATATGGTAAAGAAAAGAGATAGAATTCATAAGGTAAAGAAAAAAGAAAGAAAATTTTGTTTCAAAATAAAAATATATTTACCTTGTAGTTCATTTGTAATTTAAATGTACATAACAGAAATTATACTAAAATAATTTTTTAGTTACATTCATTAATACATGTAGTCTTTTTCATGCTAATAAATATTTGTTGAATTATTTTTGGAAACATTTCTTTTATCCCTCTTTCTAGTGGGATAAGACAAATCGTTTTACTATCAGTGGAAAGAGTACAGTACTAACTTGAAAACAAGACGAGGTTCAAATCCTGAATTTATTATTTACCTGCTATATGATTATATGAATCTCTCTGAGTCTGTAAAATCAGTAAATCTGTAAAACCTTTTGGGTTTTTTTTTTTGTCAGAAATAATGGAGTGATTTTACAGATAAGGAAAGTGAGGCAAAATGTGTGAAGTGACTTGCCCAGGTTCACACAGCTAGGAAATATCTCAGGTTCAGATTTGAACTCTGCAAGATGAGCCTACTTCCTAAACCCAAGCCTGGTGTCCTATCCACTGAGTCACCTAGCCATTTTATTATCTGTAAGATGGGATGAATGGTGCAAGCAGTACCTGTCTCAAAGAATTGATTAAGGAAATTGCTTTCCGTAAACCATAAAGCCCTCAGCAATGCTGGATTTGGATTGGGAGGCCTAGGTTCAAGCTTCAGCTTTAACACTTTCTGTCTAACCTCAAGCAAATCATCATTCTGGGCTTTGACCTGTTTTATAAAATACACTGGACTAAATGACTTCTTAGGACTTCTAAATCAAAAATCTAGAAATCTACTGTGTCAGATTGACTAGTGTTTAGATCTATGTCCATTCCAAATTGGTTCCAAATCTGTGAGGGGAAGAGAGGGCAATTTTTAAAGTTACTGAGTCCCTCTGAAGCTTTTTGAGGTTTTTTTTTTTGTTTTTTTTTTTTAAATAAAAGACCATTCCCTTTTGGAAACAAATGCCAAATCTTCCCCAAAACATAAAATCAAGTATTTGAGTCTCAGCAAAGGTACACACTTGGCCCAATGTCTTCTTCCTGTCCAGACTCCCAGTAACTCAAGGACAGGCCTATTTGATCCTTCCCTATCCCTGAGCTGGGAGCTGCCCATGCTGTCTGGGACTTGTTGCTGATTAGCATCTGAAGGGCATATTAAATTAATTCAGGAACTTTCTTTGGTAAAAACAGAAAATAGGGTGTATGATAATGCAAACTATGTCTTTTGGGAGAAATACAAGGCAACATAGGAAATAAAGCCTGCTACTATTATAGTCAAAATTTTCAAATTCATTTGTACTGTGAATGCTCATGTCCTAAAGTACTTGGTTAGTGTGCATATGTGTGTGTACATATGTACATGTGTGTAACCTCTATCCAGGTGCTGGTGCTCAATGTTAGAGTGGCTTTTAGTGTATCTGAGCAAATCCAATAAAAATCCATGATTGGGAGTGGGAGGAATAGGAGGAATATTAAGGACCACCATCAACAACAAATTTGGCTCGAGAGGGCTACAATCTTTCTAAGTAAACTGAACCAGATGGGTTTCCTACAAACATGAAGTCTTTAGAGACTTTGCTAGCAAACTGGATTCTCAATCCCAATTTTGGATGCTCACTCTTTCTACCAGGTCATTACTTATAACAAGGGATTCAATAGAAAAAGACCAGTGCTGGATCATTTAGAATTCAAACAGCTCCACCAGAAGAAAAGCCCTCTCTAAAATAGATTTCCCACTTGTACTTTGCAATGATTCAGCACCACCTAGGGGATATTTCAGTTTACTTCTTGGTTTATTGGTAGTTTTTTGTCCCCCTCCTCCCCCCCAGGGAATAGCCTCCCTTTAAAATAAAACAAATTAAAACAAGCTCTGCCTTCTTTCCAGCAATTCATCCAAGTGTTTTTTCAAAACCTTGACAAAAAGTATCCAATTCCCCTACTGATCCCTCATCTCCTCTGTGTTCAGCAACAGTTGTCTACACCTTTGTTAAGTACTTATACTTTATCATAGCAAAGGCACACTGGTGTGGTGAGACAGAAGACTGGTCTTGGATTTGGGAGACCTCTGTTCTAGCCCAGTTCTCCACTCATGTCTTCCCTAATCTAATTTGCCCTTCATGCAGCTGCCAAAGTGATTTTTACAAAATTATGGTTCTAACCATGTCAACCTCCCATACATTAGGCTCTAGTGGCTGCCAATTACATCTATGATCAAATAGAAACTACTTTGCTGGGCACTCAAAGCTTTTCAAAACCTGGCCCTTTCCCACTTTTCAATCTTATTATTCACCTCAATGCACCTTTACCTTCCAGCCATTCTGGTCTGTGTTGCTGTTCCTTTCACACAATATTTCATCTATTTTTGTGCCTTCACGTCTTCTTCAGCCTAAATATATCCAGTTGCTCCTAATGATATTCCTATGACCCTGAACCTCAAACCCTCTAGAATACAGCAGTATCTCTAGAATCTTGGTTATCTTTCTAGCCTATGCCCTGCAACCATCATAGGGGTGAGAATTCACCATGGAGGTGAGAATTCACCATGGAGGAACCCATCTTTCTCGACCTCCACTGCTACCAATAGACAGGTAATCCCAAAAGCCCTGGGACTGGCATCACTCCTCAGATTACTGGTTCCATTTTCAGCCTAGTCCACCATCGTCATCAGATGTGGCCTGGAAATTGCTTCTGTGGATGCTGGAGCCAGTTATTGAAGTCCTAGAAAAGAGTTTTTACCACTGAATCCTTTGGATTGTTAAATGGTTCAAAATCAGAAACTGATTTTGGCATCCACTTTGCCTCTGCATCTAAGAATCATAAGATCTTTTCATATAACTTGCAACTGAAACTTTCATGTTTTCTCCCCTCTATATTAATGAGAATTCTTCAAAAATAGAGGGTGCTTCCTGGGTCACCATGCAAGATTCTGGGGAGTTCAGTGTTCAATGTACCACAGTGAGGCCCCCAAATCCTAGAACATCTTTTTCATAGCTGAATGTTACCATAGTTTTGGGAGATTATATTGTGATGTGTAGGGATAGGGAGTTCCTGAGTCCTCATTTTGTGATGTTTGTGGAGCCCTAGGTAAGAGCTAACACCAGGAAATCCCATAAATCAGGTGGCAACCTGCCCAGGATGCTCCCTAGGATACTAATCCACCAGCCCTATGTCAAACATTTGCTTACAGTTCCTTTACTTTTTGCATGAAATGTAGTTATAAATGATCAATTTTTTGACAGACATGCCAAAATTTACACAACTAAATGAATGTTGCCCTTCAAGATACCTTGAAAGAATAAATGTTTGTTCTGTCTGTGCTTTTATTGCTCAATCTATTTTTGATTCTCCTGTACTAAATTACTTTGTTGGCAATTTTTCAAGTTACCCAAGAAATTCAGCCCCAATTATACTTTGTTTTTGACCAAAAGTAGTATTCTACAGTTTAATTATCCACCTTATTCCCCAGACTCAATTCTGAACGATTTCTCTTCTATAAATAAAAACCACCCTCAAAAGACAAAGACTTATCACCAATATGGATACTCAGAATGTACCATAGGCTCTGAAAGCAATTCTAAAATAAATTTAGGAGTCCTCCCTACAAGGAGCTTAGAACCTATGTGAGTATTTTCTATTAGAAAATGAGCAGGCAATAAACAATGTGAGATTTTTATACAAACATACTTGAAAAGAGATACATTTAAATCAGAGTTCTTAATCTCTTAGGGCTCCATGTATAGATTCAGGTCTGTAAACTTAGATGGGAAAAACAATTACATCTTTATTTTCACTAATTTAGCATTTCCTTTATTTAAAATTATGAAGTTTTACCAGACTGCCAAAGTGGGCCCATGATACAAAATGAGATTAACCCGAGTCAAATAAATGATTATCTCTCGCCATTCAAACTGTCATATAGGAACAATACAGCTAGTTCAGTTTTGCTGCCATTGCTTAAAAAAATTTTAGGGCCCCTCCCTTTCAAAGCTTGTGACATTTTTCCTCAGGGAAAACAAATCTTTATCAACTAAAGGATGGACCTGATTAACTAGACTATAAAGTTCTTTTTCTTTGTAACATCTGCAATACCTAAAATGGTATTGTACATACATTTGGCACTTACACCAATGTTTATCGAATTATGTCAGAAGAAACTTTTGTAAATAGATTATCTTCCCAAGGATCAGGTGGGCCATACTTTTTCTGAGAACTAAGAAACCATGAGGATGGTGAGTTATTTATACATGTTTTGAGGTCTTCAAACAAATAATACCATTAGCTAAGTACTGAGCCCTTCTTTTGACTAAAACATTACTACAGGCATAGAGAAGCTGTATGTCAAAGTGAATATAGTCCTGGGCTTAGAATCACGAAAACCTACATTCAAATCTGAACACTTACTAGATGTATGAGCCTAGGTAAATCTCTTAATTTCTGTTAACCTTAAGTTTCTTTACACCTGAAATGAAGATAAAAACCACATAGCATTTATTGCTTACCATGTTGTGATGAGGATAAAATAATTCATGTAAAGTACTTTGGGAACCTTAAAGCACTATGTGGATATTAATTGTAGTAATATTGTTATTGTTGTTATTTGTCTTATCATTGTTACATTGTTACCCATATCCACAGGAAGAGTTATTCCAAAACATCCAAAACACCTCTTGGGGCAAATTTCAACTATAAATAGAATGAAGGAAGAGCTTTTTTTTTTTTTTTTTTTTTTTTTTAGGGGGAGCTTAAAAAATTATTTTATTAACAAAATGAGATCACTGAAGGAAAGAATTAGAAAACAATAGTCAGAAAAATTTGGGAGTGAATTAACAGCTTATCATGAGGTACAAAACTTTAACCCAGCAACAAACACTCTGAAAATTAGAATGTTCAAAATAAGTTTGGTTAGTTATTCCATAAAACCACAAGAAGAAATATTTCAAAACAAAATTAAGATTGAACAATGGAAGAAAATGTAAGATTATATATAAAAACAAATGACTTAGAAAATAGATTGAGAGGAATACTTTACAAATCACCAAATTATTTGAAATCCATGACCAAAAAGTTTAGGCACCATATCTCAAGAAATCATTAAAGAAGACTACTCATATTTCTTAGAACTAGAAGGCAAAGTGAAAATATAGAGTCTATTAGGCACCTCCTGAAATAAATCTCACAATGAAAAAATCCCAGGAAAATCACAGCAAAAATCCAGATTTCAAGTTAAAGAAAAAATACTGTAAGCAGCTAGAAAGAAAGATTTTAAGTACTAAGGAGTCACGAGTCAGTATTTAAAAGATTCCAGCAGCCACCATTATAAAAGAGCAGAGAACTTAGAATATGATACCTAAAAAAAAAAAAAAATACTAGATTATAAATAAGAATCTCTTGTAAAACCATATAATCTCATAGGGGGAAAAGATGAATCTTCAACAAAATAGAAGACACTAAGATCCTTGCCACAGCCTAGGTTAAGGGAATTATAAAAATAAATAAATAAATATGAGCCAGTAATCACAAGACTACACAAGGATGAAATGCTTATATTCTAACAGAGGGATATAACAATAGATACACAGAATATTAATATCAGAGATCATAAGAGAAAGAAAGTAAGAAAGAGGGCCTGGGAAAAGTTATGTTTGTTCCTTAAAAGAGTAAAAAGAGGGGGAAGGAACACACTAGAGAGGGAAAAAGAAACAATAAAGGGGGATTATTTCACATAATTGCAATGTGCAAGTAGCGGAAAAAAGTGGAAGGGATACTTGAACCTCACTTTCATCTTAACTAGTTATAGGAGAGAATGTACACATACACTATGAGGAAGTCCTTTCCTACAAGATGGTCAGATAATATTTGATGTAGAAATGCACACCAATAGGAACCATAGCTCTCAGGCTGAAGGTAGTAAATGAAGACTTTGAAGGGGAGTTCTAGACCCTTTCTTAGATACAGAAAGCACTGGTTCTTTACTGTCTATTGGTGATTTGAAACTTAACAGCTTTACTTTTTTATCCCCTCTCCCTACCATGTTTTACATAATGGGTTCTTTTTTTTCTTAATGATGAGAACTTAATAAATTCACAGCTCCAATAAAGGCACTTCAAACCCTATTGATCATGTAGCCACATCAATTAAAAAAAAAAAGAGTTTGAGAATAGTTACTACAAATGTTAGTTATTATTTTGACCATCATCATTATTATTACTATTACTTAAAGCAGCTACTGGCAAACTGAGGAGTAGCTTTCATTAGGAAGTAAGTAGACTGGAGGAAGCTCTGTTTCTAATACATTATACATGTGGAGAAGAATAAGAATCAACTTCTACTAGCAAGTATAAAACAAAATCTGAATTTTTATACTGAAAATGCTATATAACCTTTAAAGCAGGTCTAGTCACTTCCCACAATTTAGCATAACATAGGCAGAGCACAGCATAACTATAACTTGTTATATATATATATGTATGTATATAGGCATTTTTATGGCACATTAAATATAAAACACTTTTGTGACAATTTATCTGCTTTGAAATTTTTATTTAAATTAATTAAAAGAAAATTTCTTAGCTAAGATTCTTTCAGTTTGATATGGTAATTTTTAGCAGCGCACAACTCTAATTACATCATCTGTTTCAATGAGCTATCCAGAAAAACCTCCTTTGACAGTAGATTTAGGAGCAAAATTCAGGCTTTGATAAACACTACAATCCATCCATGTGTTCCTTCTCATAATGAATACTCATTTCCCATGAAGTCTTTTATTTTAACATTTTTATGATCCAAATTTGGTAGCAGTAGGGAAAGCTTCTGGTGAGAAGATTTTGGCCTTCAGAAATGCGACAGCAGATTTCAGATCCAATTTCTTAATATCCGAGGTACTGACCTTATAACAGAAATGAGGTCTAAGTTAGTTTTTATCAAGACAATACAAACCAGGTGGTTTAGAGAAAAAGACATGCACATAAGGGTACAACTAGAGAGGCAACTATTGCTCTAAGAACTTATTTCTGATCATCAAAAATGATCTATTTTTAAAGTGACATAAGCTCATTATTCCAAGTTTAGGGGAAAATCTCCACAAAAGAGGAAATTTTAAGTCTTTTAGGTAGCAAAAGGGCTCCCCTTGCTTAGTGGCAGAACATAAGGGATAAATAATATCTAAAGCACAGATACCTAACCATGAACATTTTAATTCCTCCTGGTCATGGTCTTTATATCTTAACAACAGACTTGGGGCTCCTAAAGGCTCTCTCCAAATCTCAACAACGTTCAAGTTTACTATAGCACATAGTGAGTGTCATATTTTAGATGTTCTCTAAGACTATATTTTGAGGTTCAGTTTCATTTTAGTTATGTGACCAACAAAGAAGTTGGAATTCAACTGGGGCTCAACATGAAGCAAATCTTCCTTACAAACTTTTTGGCAAATTCAAAGAAATCTAGTTTCTACAAGATTACCGTGCTCAGAATAAAGCTACTAAAAAGAATACGAGGAAGGATTGATTTAATTGTGAATACACTTCCCAAAATGTTTTGGTCTAGGTTAAGGCAAAAACAGGAGGGGATATGTGCCAGACAAGTCACCCCTTCCTGATTACCATTTCCCCTCAATTTGTAAGCCACTCAGCAGTGACTGGCTCATAGTAGGTGCTTAATAAATGGCTGTTCACTTCTCTTCCTCTTAGACTTCACTGGAGACAATCCAGGATCAGAAAAGCTTAGGAAGGCTGAGCTTCCAGCCCTGTGTCCCCAACCCTCAGCTTGGTTGGAAATGCTACCGTTAAGTAACCCTGCAGGTACTACAAACACAGCTTCTAAAGATCAAATGGCTGAGTGTCAGAAAATAATACTGGAATTCTCATCTGCTTTGTGAACCCTTCTTGAAACATTCCGTATATGATATCTTCTCCAATAGAATGAGAGCTCCTGCACATCAAGGACTAACTTATTCTTCTACATGTCAACCAACCACTTTTCATAGGGTTTTGTAAAGAGTAGGCACTCAATAAATGCTTCATTCATCCATAGCTATTATGCTATCTCTAGGAAAATGAATTCCATATCTGATCGCCATTTTGTCTCGAGACAAAACTTCAATATCATCATTTCCAGTAGTCACAGACTTGTTTACAATATGTATGAAACAAAGTTTAACAAAATAAAAAAGGTATTCAATTGAAGGGTTACTTTACTACTATTAAAAATAGCCCAGGAAGTCAATCTAATACAGTCCTTAACCTTTTGTTTCGTAGAACTTTCTGATAATTAAAGCCCTTCCAAAATAATGTTTGAAAATGCATAAAAGACCTTGGGTTACAAAAGAATTTAATTGTCCTGAAATACTGTTATCAAGAAACAAACTAACTCCAAATGTAATAGTTCCTAACAAGCCCTCTACAATCCCAGGAACATTTTTTCTCTAACTTTTTTGGTTGCTGTTATTCTTAGGTGATGAGCATTTGCATTTTTTCTTCTTACCACGATCACATGAAAACCCAGGGCTTTTAAGTGACGCATCTTCATGTGCAGCCCTCCTCTGGGATGAGTAGTGCCCAAACACAAAGCATTTCTAGGAACACAGAGCAAAGCCACTCTGCAAACAAAAAAGACAATACAAAAAAACCATGAAGATGCCAGTCTTTACCTTATATTTCAAAAAGCCATCTAATCCAAGCTCCTCCTTTTAAAGGTGAGGAAACTGAGGCCCAAGGAAATGGCATGTCCAGAGTCATACAGCTAGTAATTATCAAGAGTGGGATTTGAACTCAGGCCCTCTGTCTTCCAAGTCATTGGCTATTCCATTGTATTATATTGCTTCCAAAAGACAATGTCAAAAAAAAAAAAAAAAAAAAAAAGGATTTACTCTTCCTCTGAAGTATAGAATGCTTTATTTTGTTAACTACGTAAAAAGTTTGAAGAAAATAGAAATAACTGTCAATGGAAGATAAATTAGAAATGAATTTAAACTCTGTTATTAGAAAAAGAGGATTGGTTACAAAAACTCCACTTAGATATAACTTTGCAAAAGCTGTTCAATCAGTAAGAGGCAAATTCTCATGGGAAACTAAAAATAAATAAATAAATAAGGGTAAGTATGGCTGTGCCAGAACATCAATGAAATTTGGCCTGAATATCAACTTTGACAGGTGTGGCAAATAAAGGCTGGTAATCTCGGAATAGACCACAATGATCTGTGCCAGGAGTGGGAAGCATTTGCATGGATGATGCTGAATAGTTCTCTATGTCACCTCCTTTCTCCCCAGAAGGATCATCTCTGTCCCAAATATAAGAGGACAAAATGGTAAAAGCTTTGAGGAAAATCCCAGGAGGATATCTAAATGATCCCCCTTTTAATTCCTTATCATGAGCTAGCAGGCAGCAATGAGGAATTTGGAAAAGACAAATATGTTTGATTGGCCAAGGAAAAAAAAACAAAAGGTAGGTTGACTTTGCCTTGCTTTTCATCACTAATCTCCATGCTGTAAATTCTGAAGTATAAAGCTCAGTGACAAAACAACTACTCTCAACTGCTAGAACTGAGTTGCTACTAATCTTGAAAACTATAGGGGCTTGTTTTTTAACCCCCAAAGAAAGGTTCAGCTCCATGCCAAATCCTAATGTTAACTGCTGACAAATGATTCTTCCATCAGTCCAGGTTATCACATCACTATGGCAGTCAGGTGCCAAAGTATAGATTAACCCTAGATCTAGAAGGAAGGAGACCCGGGTTCAAATTTGACCTCAGAATTACTCTTTTATGATCCTATCTCTATCTGTCTTTGTTTCTCTAACTGTAAAATGAAGAGAATAATAGCAACTAATTCCAAAAGTTGTGAAGGTCAAATGAAATAATATGGCAGGTACTTTGCAAACTTCAAAACACCATATAAATGCTAGTTTATTATTGTTATATAATAACACTAAAGAAAGCCAACAAATCTGTGTGAAAATGCAAAAAGGAAGATTTCCTTGAGAAAATTAAGTCTGTTCAAGGTAAAGAGGCAGCAAAAAAATCTTGCTAAGTTTTAATGTTTACATATGCCTCGAAGGGAAAAGTTGACTAACAACAGAGGGCATCTTCTCCCAAAACAAGCATACTCTATGTTCTCAAAGAATGGTATAAATATGAAGGGACAAAGACCTAAGTTGTGGTTTCCTAACTTCTAAAATGTGACAAATACTACTTAATTTATAAAAACTAAAGTCCATTTATTTTTTATCACACTTAATAAAGTCAAATACAGAGAATACATTTGACAAGACATTTCTGAAGATGCTTCAATTCTTTATGGTTACTAAACAATTATGGATGCCATATATTAGGAGGGTAATGACAAAGCATGTCCAGGATAGCAAACAAGAGAATGAGGGATCTTGAAATATTATCATCCAAGGAGCTGAAGAAAAAATGGAATATTTAACCAGAACCAATTATTAAAACAACAAGGAGACGTATTTTAGCTCCAGTTAGGACAGAACTTGCTAACCATTAAAGTTATCCAAACCCATGCAGCATGGGTTTCCTCAGGAGGCAAGTATCTTCTTCATACTTGTCTTAATATGGAGATTTGATGAGCACTTGTTAGGAAAGATATACAGGAAATTCATTACTCCAATAAGTGGGTGGGCTCCAAAGGTACCTTTAGTCTGAGAACTTATTATGTCAAAAGTTTTCAGAGCTAGTTAAGATTAATATTACATTACTGGGGCAGCTAGGTGGCCCAGTGGATAGAGCACCAGCCCTGAAATCAGGAGGACCTGAGTTCAAATGTAGTCTCAGACATTTCCTAGCTGTGTGACCCTGGATAAGTCACTTAACCACAATTGCCTGAGCAAAAAGCAAAAAAAAAAAAAAAACAAAAACAAAAACAAAAAAACATTACTGTGTGTGTTTACTCCTAAAGTTTTTCTCTGATGGGGCATGATATACTTGGCTTGAGAAAGAAGACAAGTTAAATTTCAGAGCAATTTTAACAGGCTAAAAATCGGCCGGATTAGCTTGAGGAGTATTTCCCTGGCACTAATGGTCTTCAACCAGAAACTAGATGACTTCATCTAGGATGTTCTAAATGGGACTCTTGTTGTGAGTAGGGATTGGGCTAGAGGATCTCCAAGGTTCCTCTCAATTCTTCCATGGTGATGCAGTACTTCTTTTATGGCACATTCCCATTATATTTTGTGTTATAGTGATTTGTGTATGGTTCATTTATCATATCTTGCAAAACTGAAAATGCTTCAGAATCCACATCTCATTAGCCCTCTCTACCTCCCTGACTGGACCTTCTGACTGGAGTATCAGCCTACACTGCTTTCGGACCTTTCCACCATGACCCTGGCCTCTTCCCTTGCCCCATTTTCTTCTATAATACCCCCTTTTCAGCTACCTTTGTGTGCCATCTTCCCCTAAGAGACTGCAAGATCCTTGAGGGCAGGTTGTTTTCATTTGCATGTTAAGCACAAAATAGTTGCTTAATTGGCTATTTTAGAAACTCAAAGAGTTCAGAATGCTTCTCACAGAAGTCAGCATAGTTCTTGTTCATAATATATTAGTTACTTTATGTCTATTTATGGAATGAAGTGAAAAAAAAATCAGAACACTCAGGCAATCTGGGTTCTAGTCCTGGCTCTGCCACAATATAACCTCCTGGTATCTTAGTTAAATAAGGAAGCTGGATTCGCTCAGTCTCCTTTCAACTCTAAAATTTTACAAACTAATGAATTATCATTATTATGGCTAGTCAAGTGGTACATTCTGGAATCAAACTAAGAATACAGAATATAGCAAATAAAGAGCATAATCCAGTGACCTGAGAATATCTGGGTCAGCTATGAATGCATCTGCTTCAGAAACTGGAAATACTTGGTTTCTCCTAGAATCCATTCTCAATTCAAAATCTGAAAGAAAAGCATTCAGACATTAAATTGTCACACATTCACCAAAGTAAAGACTTAATCTACTTCAAAAATCAATACTAGAGAAAATCCACATATCTTTTACTAATGATCCATCACAATTCTGAGAAGGAGCTAATTGGGGGATGTGTAGCTGAGATGTTAAATACAAAAGGAGAAAATGAAAACAGTAAAAACATGGGTAGCTTATTCTAAGAATTATATGAAAATTGAACATGTTGCTCAACGGTGAAAATTAAGCATACATTTAAATGCATATTTAATGTTAAGCTCTGGTAAAATAAGATTAAATTTAAAAAGATTTTAAATAACAAATAGATTCCCATTTCACAGACTACTTTTCAGGCGTGTTTGAAGGAGACTGACCAATAAGCATAGCATATGATACTTCGTTTCATACTTTGCCTCTCAGCATTTTTCAGTAATTGATACTGAATCAAATACTTTTACACTATGGAGTGCTTTATTTTATAAGAAAATTATGGCATAAACTGTTGATACAGACTTTCATTTCACATATGTATACCTTTGGATGCTTCTAAGAAACTCATCCACTGCACCTGTTGGTGACAGAAGACAAGAATTTCTTTGTATTAGAGAGGTAGAAAAGCACTCCATAAACTTTAAAGATAAGTGACTGTTAATCCATCATAAATTTGGTACAGGATTATTTTATTTTCTTGCTTTACAAGTATCCCTACCCTTTTAAGTGCTGTTTATGCATATCACATATTAAGTCTAAAGTGAAAGGACAGGCATAAATATCTTCTCTATTATGTTGTGCCTTGTATAGCCAGGAAAAAATAAAATTCACTAAATGAAAAATTAATTAGGAAGATTATAAGATCCCTGACTGGCAGAGGCTATTAGTTTAACAGTGCAAGTTAAGCTCTTCTTTAATTGAGAAAAATATTAATACAAAAAAGTAATTCACTTACCAACAAAATAATTATGTGGCAGCTGTACATTTTTTAAAAACAATCCCTTATCTTCCAAAAGGTTTAATAAGATGTTTTCAACCAATGTATTTGAACGAAGTGGGGCTGAAGAGCGTTCCTTCAATGGTATAGCTATGGGTTTTAGGACTGAGATAGCTTCAAGTTCCAAGCAAGCATTCACCTGATGTAGCATGTATTCAATCTTCTCACTTTCACCATCTAAAAAAACACAGGGAAAATCATTTGAAAAATCTCAAAGGAAATGTCAGGGGGGAAAAGCAGGAACTAGGGAGAACACTTGTAGACCTCATATTACGGTAAATAGCAATAACTACCAAAACTACTTGATGATGGCTAAGAAACAAAACAGTAGATCAGTGAAACTGAATACTAAAGAATCAGATACAACTGAACTCTTTCCAAGAACAAATTGGAAAAGAACTCCTCATTTTGCAAGAACTATTGGGAAATTCATAAAGTAGTTGTCTTCCCTTTACGCTCCTAGAAGGACCAAACTGAGCAGAGGAGCAGGCATATACCCACTCTGGTTTATCATCAGCACTTAACTCTCCTCCTTTGGGGTTTACTTCATTCATCTTTATCATCCAGTCCAAATTCCTGCTGCAATTACTACCATCCTCAAAGTATTTTGTCCTCTTTTCTCAGGATTTAGTATTTAGTTCAGCTTTCCTTTATACTTAACTACATGTTACCATATTTGGGACCTTTAACAAATACATCAATGTCTTCTCAGACACCCTGGTTTCCTAGTTTATTAATGTTCCCAATTCCCATAACCTCCATCATAATTTCACATCAACCACAAAAAGGTCTGGTCATAGTCTTGATGTAACGACCTAATAATTGATTCAACCCTTTTACCCAGAAATCTGACGTCCCTCTTTTCAGTCACAGCCTCCTTCTTTCAATCTCTTTCTCTGCCTCTGCTCTCCTAAGGTCCTGCTACATAGGTCTGCCTAACTTTTCCTCAGTTCCAACACCTTGCAAGCAGGCAAATTTTCCTTCCATCTTTGAACTATTAAATAACTGAAGTTTTGAATTGAATTGAATAATTCAATTAAATAAAAACTAATGAAACTAACTACAAGACTTTATTGGTCCAGGGGACGAATGCTTCCAAATGGACAACATATAAAATCAGCTCATTAGGAGTGAGGTCCCACTCCCTCAAATTTCTGACTGATCACTCCATCATAATTAACAATGAGGCAAGTAAACCAGGTTTAACTGAATCAATGCTGTGTCCTTGCTGGGGATCTTTTCCAAGCTTTGATTAAATAAATTTCTCCCTTAACTGTTAAGATGTTTTATGAACATCACATTTTATTCAAACCAAAAAACAATCCATTGGATTGGCCTGGGTTATAATAACCTCAATCCTTCTAAATCTATTCTTATGATCTTCATCTTGATCTACAATCTCTCCTTCCATTCCAACTCTCCTATCTCACTACCACTAGGCTTTGGTCTCATTTCCTTCCCTTCATAATCTTGTCCATATTCAACCCATTCAATTAAATGAATTGAATAACTTTGCCCCCTTGTTCCTTGACTAGCCACACACCCTGCTAGTCACAATTTGAGATATTTTCACCCTCCTTTTCTACTACTCATATGCTACTGAAAGAGATTGAAAAAAGTCATGCAAATATGGCAGTGTTTAAAAGGACTGCACAAATTTAATCTATATTAGAGAACTTGACTTGGAGAAGGTGGAGAAAGAGGAGGGAAGGAGAAAAATTTGGAACACAATGTCTTAAAAAATGAATGTTGAAAACTAATTTTACACATATTTGGAAAAATAAAATACTATTTTAAAAAAATCATGCAACCATGCCAGTTAGATTCATTACTAATCTACAACAATTTGTAATAATATTACCTGGGCCTCCAATAGTACATACTAATAATTTAATTTCTCCCTAACTAATATTACACTCTGCATACAGATTATTCCAAACCCATTATTCTCCCCTTTTCTCAGCAGAGGGGATAATTCCTATTTTACTTTAAAAAAAAAATTCCAGAGGAGAACCATTTTAGGCTCCCTCTCCTTTTTTATTCCACATTTCAAAATTCTTGATAATCTCCCATTCTCATGCTCCTTTGCTCAAGTCTATAATGAATAGATAGCCCTTCATGCTGAGATTCCTCCACTTGTTTTCTTGGTCTTCTACGCTCTCCCTTCTCCTCTAGGAGTTTGCTTGATCTCATCCTCACTGCTTCCTTATCCACTGGTTCCTTTCTTTCTGCCCAGATCTCTGCCACCCTTAAAAAATCTTCACTAAAGTCAGCCACCTCAAGCTATTGCCTATTTTTCCTCACTTTTATATCCAAACGCCTAAATTCTCTGCAATACTTTCCTATACTTCCTCATCTCCCCCACCCCTTTCAATCTCTTCCAAACAACTACTTAACAGAAACTGCTCTCTCCAAGGTTACCTACAAATAATCTCAACTTTAAGTCTGAAAGTCTTTCTCATTCCTGAATCTGATCTCAGTGTAGCTCCTCCTTGAAACTTTTCCTTTTTGCTCTCTTGTACTGCTCCACTTCAATTCTCTTCCTACCTGACTGTTCCTTTTCAATTTCATTTGATCCTACTAAAAATGGGCACCTCATATAGCTTGTTTCTGATTACTTTCCCTCAATATTTCCCTCTCTCAGTGATCTTAAAAGTTCCTATGCAATGAATTATTGTCTCTGTAAATTGACTCTCAGATTTATATATCTAGAACTAATCTTTCTCCCAAATTCATTTACCAAATGCTTGATGGATAATGCCACCTGGGATATCCCATAGATATTTCAAAATCACCATATCCAAAATAAGAGTTAATTATCATCTTTTTCAAAACTCCCTATTTCTAGAGGGAAACATAATCCTTCCAGTCACCCACATTTATCACACTGTTTTCATCTTTGATTCTTTCCTTTCTCTAAGTTAGTTGCTGATGTCAATTCCTCCTTCTCTCAGACATGTCTCTTTCCTTCAATCATATCATTTTTATACTAATTTATGCTCCCATCTCTTCATACCCTAAACTACATTATGCCAGTAAGCCTCCTTGGTTCCTGTCTCTCCTTCCTCTAAATCTTGGCCAAATGAAGTTCCTAAAACACAGTATTGAACAAGTCACCCTCCTACCAAAAAAAAAAAAAAAATGTTCAAGACCCCCACTTCCTATTGACTCTCAGATAAAATTTAAAATCCTCAATTTAACCTATTTTTTTATTCTGAACTTAAAAACACCAAGAAACCAAGAATATTTCTATACACTCAACAAAACACAAAAAGAAGACTCCATACAAAGCTGTGAATCTCCAGGTCATTTACTGGCCTTAAAAAAATACAAAATAAATTCTACATATTACTTTCAAAATATTACAATGACTCTTCACATTCTCTGCCCTTTTTGGCATTACTATTATTAAAACTCCTTCACCTAATTTCTCTCCCCATTTAGAAACTGAGGGGAAAAAAGCATAATAAGCATAATTCCAGTGGTCATATCCAAAAGTCTATGTCTCTACACCTTGTATCCATCATTTGTCAGAAGATGACTTACATTCATCACTATTAAGTCTTTCTAAGTTATTATTGTTTGCAACGTTGATGTCCTTGAATAATTTTTTTCTTAGTTCTCACTTCACTTTCTATCAGTTCATAGTACCCAAGATTTGTTTTTAACTGAACAATAATATCCAGTAACATTCATATACTATAATTTATTCAGTCATTCTCCAAATGAAATATTCTAAGAGTCAAATTGTTTGCTTTTCTTTCCCCCCCTTTTAAGCACCACTTCAGGATCAGCAAATTTGTTTTGCTTTTGACTGTTCCTTCTCCAATACTGTCCTCCATCTTATCCAAGTCTTAACCATTCATTCCTAATTGATTCTCTGAGTCTGATATACTTCTATACCACTCTCTCTGTATATATATATATATATATGCTTAACTTTCCTTCTTCCATTTCAGAGAAGAGTGAAGTTCATCTGAACAAATCTTCCTATCCTATCTTCCATATTTTAATACTCTTCTTCTCTGCACCTCATGAGGAAAATGAAGTTCTACTTCCTTCTTCTTCTGTTCACCCTCCCTTCTCTTTCTCCTCTTCAAATCCTCAAAACAGAATCAACCCACCCTCATGTGGATTTTTCTTATTTAACTCTCTCAATGTCCTTTGAAGACCTGAAAGTTTTGAAGGGACACTTACTTTGTTCCTTATTAGAATGTTACCTTTTAAGGTTTCACTGGGTGGTTCTTAAGTTTGTGTTTCAAATTTGCTACTTAGCTCATCTTTTCATTAGAAATATGTCAAAGTTCTCTATACTACTAAATCTCCATTTTCCTCATAGCATGGTACTCAGCTTTGCAGGATAAATTTTCTTGAATGCAAGCCTCTATCTTCTGATTTTTGGAATATTATAGTCTAAGATATCCTCTTTTGTACAGAACTACCAGGTTTTTTGTGATCCAAATTGTAGTCCCTTTTGTAATTGAACATTTTCCTTCTGGATTCTTTCAGTACATTTCTCTGATGCAAAAACTTTTGGTTCTGAAACTTTTCTTTTTGGCAATTCCCTTCAGGATGATTAGTGAATTCTTTCCACATTTATTCTGCCCTCTGGTTCCAAAAGATCTAGGAATTTCATATTTATGATTTCCTGAAAGAAAGTGTCCATAATTATCATTTTTTTCTCAGGGAATACAATGATTTTTAGTTATCTTTTCTTGACTTGATTTTCAAGTCAAATGATTTGATATTACTTGGTATTTTTATATTTGTGAGTCTTTTAATTCTGCTTTAATATCTTTTGTTCTCTGAGTCACTGATTATTTTTTTCTATTGGTTTTAGTTTTCTGAGATTCCATTTCTTGAGTAAGTTACTGTTCTTCCCCAATTTTTTCCTCAAAAACTTTTATTTTATTTTTAATCTTTTGCTTTATTTCTTTTTGGTATTTATAAATTTCTTGTAGAAAACTTAGTTTTTCCTTTGTGACTCTGCCTGAAGTTATGGAATTTCATTTTCCTTCTTTTAGGGGAACTCTAGATTTGCAATAACTTTTGATATTGGTTGATGTTTTTGATCTTTCTTTGATTGTACTTATCAGTTTTAGCTCTTGCCTTGGGATTTTGTTTCAGAAAACTTTTGGGTAGAATGGTTCAGTCTCATTAGGCTTCACACTGGATCTTCAGGGTCTAGAAGCAGACCTCTACTTCCTCAGTTAGCCCACTCTAGATCTTTGAGGATCAAATCACTTAAATCTTCAGGGCTCTCCATGAGCTTTCAAGACACAGTATTAGGGATTATCGAACTTCTGGGCCTTCTGTTCTGAGCCCTATAGCACCACGCTGATCACTGCAGGTTGTCTCTCCCTGACTTTTTCACGAAAGCATTACTCTGTCTCCAAATACAGAATCCTATTCCATCTCTAGATATACCTGTACTTGCTTTGTTGGAAGGACTCTCTTTATATCTGTGTGTTCACTTCACTTTGCACTTGCTCCTTTGCCTGGTTTCAATTCCATTGCAAAAGATGCTCCTTCTAGGATAAGTTCATTGCTTCTAATATCACCACCATGCTAATCTTGATCAACTCCACATCCCCAACCCTTCTCTCCCCTCTGACTGGAGGATTGGAGGTGGAATCCAAACTTATCCAGATAACTTTTTTTAACAGAGGACAGAAACTGGACTCAGCTCACTCCATTCTGCATATGCTATCTTGTTTGATTTCAACGGAACAAGATGCCCCCAGACCCAGAACTTACTGGTGTCCCCACTTAATCCCCATTTCATGTTTCCCTTCATGTGCTGTCAAATGTTCATGTCAAATGTCTTATGTTCAAATCATAAGCTTCTTGAGGGCAGGGACTGTCTTTTTATTTTATTTTATTTTATTTTTTTTTTAAATTTTATCCTCATGGCTTAGTACAACACCTGACACAAAGTATACACTTAATAAATGTTTACTGGATAGGACTAGATTGGCTTATGGTTGATTTTTCATATAATTCTGGGGGAGAAGATATCGCTTACTGGTTCTCATTGAGTTTCTTGATCATTATTTGGTCTAGTGGAAACTTCCATGATTTTGCTGGGGATAGAGATGTAGGAACTGTGGCATCAGCCTCCTCTCCAGGCAGTCTTCTTGAGAAGAAATCCCTCAGCTTCACTTTTAAGGCTCTTTACACTATGGCTCCCTTCTACCTTTCCAGTATTACATCATATTAGCAAAATCCTAAATTCCCAAAGTGGAATTCTAGTCAGCAAAATTCATAGATTTGTAAAAGATTAAATGAAATTCCTGAGAAGTATTCAAAATTTTAGATGGATAAATAGAAAAAACAATTTTTAAAAGATTTTTCTCTATATACCAATAGAAGGTTTAAAAACCATATAATTTAAACAATGTCAATTAGTCAATACCAAATTTATAACTACTCAGTTCATATTTAAGCTTAAATTTAGTTTGATTTATTTTTCTAACTGGATATATTTTAATAGTAGACCATGAGAAGTCATTAATAAAAAGAACTTTTCTATTGTTGTCTTATAATATGCACTCCAAAATAAAGAGCTTAAGTCAACA
>JAJPUD010001833.1:3663-16697 GCA_023553655.1 Myrmecobius fasciatus
ATAGATAGATAGATAGATAGATAGATAGATAGATAGATAGATAGATAGATAAGATACAGAGACAGGTACATAAAACCATATTATAAATACATCTATTTATCAATTCTTTCTCTGAATGTGGATAAATATTTTCCAAACTTGGATTTTTAAAATAGATATTTATCTGATACCTCTACTAAAAAAATCCTCAGCAATACACATGGACTCGTTGTTCTAATTAAAGTGACCTACTAGCTTTACCCTTCACATGACATTCCACTTCCACTTTGCATGAGGCTTTTCCATGCCTAGAATGTATTCTCCCTAACCCCTACTTATTAAAATTACAAATTTCCTTCATTAAGATGACACTTCCTACACAAGGCCTTTCCTGATCTTTACTGTTATTACTTTCTCACCCTTGAAGTTAGTTTGTGTTTACTTTCTATCTACTTATATTTTAGAGATTGCATGTAGTAATGGATAGAACCAATACTGAATAGATAGATGTGAGTTGCAAAGAAAGGGCCTATCAGTTTCCTGATCTGGAATTTCCGTATATTAATGAAACCACAGAACTGATCACTATTTTCTATATGTGCATTTCTAGAAAGTCTACTTCTAAGCTAAGTGAAGTTACACAGAGCATTCAAAATTTCTCCATTTGCTATAACCATACAAATGGATGGAATGGTGTTGGCTGGAAGAGAACCTCTGTTTTCTTGATGTTGTTAGGGTAAAATTAGTACAAGCATTAGAGAATCAATCCACATTCTTTTGTATCCATACCTCAGAAGCTGTACTGACTGCACAATTATCTGAGAACAAAAAGTTGCACATTAACTCAAACCTTCACTTTAGTCTTGGCTTGTAGTCTCTCGAAGTTAAATAATTTACCATTAGCTGACCCTAATGCTATTTTCATTCTCACTTAAAGGCACCTGAAAATATGGCTGAAAACATCATGCTAAAAAGTATGGGAGTAAATTAACAGTTTTTTTTTCACTTTATTGGTGATTGGGAAAATGCTAGAGCATTTTTCATTATTCAGAATCTATGCAAGGATATCATTATCAAATTGTCTATGAAATATATACAATACTGGGAAGTTTCTCTGAGCAACCAAATTTTGCCATAATTTTCCACAAGCCCTCACAATTGACAATATCAAAGACCTTCAATGAATAGATGAACTTTCTGTACATATTTCTCTTCTGCTCCCTGAATTTCTCCTGAAGTGTCAGACAATAAACACTATATCAACCATAACTTGGCCCTTTCTGAATTGACACTAGCTCTCAGGAAGATGATCATCTTTCAGATGAATGATCAACCTATTCAGAAGGGCCATAGCAAGAATTCTGCCAGCAATAAGCAAGAGAGAGCCACATCTGTGACTGTCACAAGACAATCTATTTCCTTTTCCTTCATAGAGACAGGCAATGGAAACATTCTTGAATTCTGAGGGATAACCATAACCTCCTCTTCCCATATAACCCAGAAAATTTCAGTCAGCTTTTATATGAGCAGTGGGTCTGCTGTCTTGTAAATCTCAGCAAAAAGGAATCAGCACCAGGTATTTTATCACATGAAAGGAGCCTAAGGGTATTCAAAACCTCTTCTTCAATTGGAAGTTTGGCTACAGAGGGATGGACTTAACTTGAGGTATATAGTCAATGGCTTCAGCATTTTTTGATGATGGTCTACTGAAAATACTATACAAGTGTTTAGGCCATCTATCACTAATCAATGTGGCTCCATTAGGTCTGAGTAACTAAAATGCACCATGTGTTTTTGGTCAATAGCCTTCAGAGGGTCAGAAAAGTGCTTTGAATTGTTAATATCAGCAAAAAACTGAATTTCATCAGTTTCCTACTGAGCCAAAAATCATGCATTTAAGCTTCACTTGCACTTTACTCCTGATAGAGCTAAAAGCTGCCTTCTTAGAGACAAATGAATTATTCTGCTGGTAATACCTGTAGAGTTCTCATTTTTTTTTAGTAGCTTCTGAATTTTCTCATCATTTTTGTTAAACCAATTTTGATATTTGCAAGTGTTCTGGCCCAAATGAGTAAATTCAATGCAATATACTCAAAACTCTAAAAGCTGCCCACTCCTTTTTTGTTCCATTAATGCCAATCATGTGATAGCTCAACTTTCCATCCAAGTCAATAACTGTTCACCCATGGAGAAATCTTCCAATCTGTTTACATTAAATTTTCCAGTAGCTGTCTTACCTTTGGGCTGCCACTTTTGTTGAATACTAATGTTTAGTTTAGAAAGGATAAATCTATGATCAGTCCAGAACTCTCATATTTGTTTACAGTGACATAGTCTATTGTCTATTTTAAATGCCTATGTTTGCTGTGAGGATGCATTCAAAAATTTTTAGTGAGTTTAGGTAAATAGAACAGTGCTGGTGATTAAAAAGGTCATTAGTCACAGAAATCTTCATAATTAAGTGACCATTGCTGCTATTGTTTTCAACTCCATTCCTCCCATGATTTCCTTGTCATATCTGGTAGTCTGTGCCCAAGTTCTTAGAATTATAAGCTTGTCCTCTTTCAGCTCACTGATAATGAGGGTTTAAGAGATGTTCATAAAATTCTTCTTTGACTTTATAAGGGTTTGTCATAGTAGGAGCAACATGCATTGTCATGGGCCTTTCATTCCTTTTGGGAGGTACACAAGCTTGCTGACTAGATTAATTTTGATTGTGAAATCTATCCCAGCTTCATGGCAATCCCCATTACTGTGACCACTCCAAAAAAATGTGTATTTAACTCCAATTGTAGCAAGCTGGCTTTAATCCGCTAGCCTTGTTTCACTTAGGCCTCCTATTTGGATGCAATACTTGCTAAGTTCTCTCATAACTAGAGTTGTTAGTCTTTCAGGTCTACTGAATCTTCACAAAAGGTTTTTTTTTTTTTTTTTTTTTTTAATTTGCTGATGGTTAAGATTTCAGGGTAAGAACCATGCCTATCATGGTAAGCAGGCCAAACTTAGGTAGGTATAGTAGATAATTTGGGGTTTTTTTCCTTCCTTTTCCAGTTCCTTCCTCATACCAGGAGGTAAGAAGTGTGTTCCTTAAAAAAGGCTTCTAAGGGGCAGCTAGGTGGCGCAGTGGATAGAGCACTAGCCCTGAAGTCAGGAGGACCTGAGTTCAAATCTGGTCTCAGACACTTCCTAGCTGTGTGACCCTGGGCAAGTCACTTAACCCCAACTGCCTCAGCAAAAAAAAAAAAAAAAAGGCTTCTAAGACACCCATAAGGTTGCCAAATCCCAATGCTGATGACCCTAAAGACTGGACTCCTTGTGTACAAGGCTAAGAATACAGATAACACTGTTCCACACTTCCTGCTTCTCTACTTGCCTGCTGTCACAGGACTTGAAGTAAGTAAAAGGGTAAAATGATATGGGATCTTTCTACTAATTATGCAAAGTCATAGGCCTCATTCTCTTTTCTAGAGTCATCTGATACCAGTGGCAAAACAAAAGTCAAGACAACTAGCAATGGTGAAGGGTGTAGTGGATGACCTTGGAGCTCTAAGCACTTCACAGTGCCTGCTTCACCTGCCTTCATGGCCACTGGAACAAATTGTCCTAATCTGCCCATTCTCTTGGGAGAAGTTTTTTTTGGTTTTTTTTTTTTTTTTGAGTAGCTACATCCCTCCAAACTCACCAAGGGTTTTGAAGCCCCTCAGTTACCCTCAACCTGGTTTAGCTCATCTAATGAAATGATTTACCAGGGTGTGGCCAATGCACATGCTACAGAGTTGGATGGCAAATATACAGCAAAAAAGGAACACAATCCTGAAAAGGGGTTGACACCAGAGATACCAATCTTCCCTGAATATCTATACACCCAGCAAAATAGCGTAAGTGGTTTAATAAAGCATATGTGAAAAGAAGCAATAAGAGCTAAAACTGGAAAATTAAGGAAACATCAGATTTTATTGAGTCTTGAAATCCAGGCTAAGGAATTTGAAATGTATCTGGTAAAAAATAAGAAGAGATTCTGAGTAATGGAATGAAATGATTAGAACTATGCACACAAAGTATATTCTAACAGCAGTAGAAAAGAAAGATCAAAAGAATTTATAAGACATGAAGACTTAATTATTAGAAGATGGCTTCAATAGTCCAGATAGCTAATAATAACACCTGGCAAAGGGGATTGTCAAGGAAGCTGGAGGAAAACAACTGCCAAGCTAAATATGATTTGACACTCTTCTGTTCAAAAATCTTCAATGACCCCTTACTGCCACTAGCATGAAATTAAAATCCCTTTATTTGGCAATTAAGACCTCTCACAAGCTCATTACCTGTCTTTATGAGCTTACTTCATATTACTTCCTCTTCCTACCTATTCTGTCCAATGAAATTAGACCACTAATTATTCCCCTTATATGAAGTTCCATCTTCTACTTTTTTCCCCATTCTCTTTTGCACACAAAATCTCCCATGTCTACTATATACTATGTGCTCACCTTTGCCACTCAGAAATTCTAGCTTTCCCAAAAGTTCAATCATTAACTAATCCATTCCTCCAGTATCTGCCCAATATTAATGATTCTTTAAATTAAGAGAACACTGTTTCTGAAGCACTACTCACCATTCAGATCACTAAGAAATTCTCCTTCCCAAAACAAAGCTTAAATAATACTTAGCTTATCACTTCTCTCTAAAGCACATATCTAAATGCAAAATGACATGACATTTGCCAAATGTTACACCCAGCTCCTAGTCTGAGAACTCTTTTAAGGACAGGGATTATACCTTCTTTTTAGAAATGCACTTAGTAACTATTTGTTGAACACACATATAGAACATCTATCTTTTAGAAATGTTTAAGGTATAGCTCTTCATAATTCCTTTAAAATCTGTTATGCAACATGAGCATGAACAAGAAATCCATGATCACATATGATGTTCTATTAAAATTCTGTAACAGAAAAATGATACTTACTCTTTCCGAATTTCTGGATCACTATGACAGGAATGACACATGGCACTGAATCGAGAAACGAAAAAATCATAACGTCTATGATAAGAGGGTGTGTCTTCTTCAATATTTGCAAATTTGACAAACTAAAAAAAGATAAAAAGGCAACAATAAGTATTTTTGTTATTTCTTCAAAATCTCAAGATAATTTGTAAAGCTTTTTATATTTTTTAATATATAATTCCATAAGCATTAAAAGCACTAAAAAAAACTTCAACAGAATAAAAGATCCTTTTAATATCAATAATAAAAGAATAACATTAAATATTAAACAGTAATATTATTCAAGTAATATGAATAAATTATTACCCAAGTATAAAATTGGTATTCTTGAATTCTTGTATTTCTATTCATGATGAAACAAGTGGAAATGTATTCAAATTAAAACAGAAGTGAAAGATTACCAATAAAAATGTCAACCATTATAATTATAATCACATGTCAACAATAATGACACAATAACAAAAATAGTAATAAGAATAATAATGATGAGAGGAAGAATGGTATAGAAAATAGAGACCTAGCCTCAGAAACAGGAAACCTAGGATTAAATTCTACCTTTGACAATGTCAAAGATCCTGCAAGACCCAGAGCAAAACACTTAATCTCTCATGCCTCAGGGATTTTTCTTTAAATTATAAAGGTGCAAAGAAAGTGTCACTCTGCTTTGGTAGAGGAAGATTCCTTACTAGTATGTGTTAATAAAACCACAAGCATAGATCAAAAATTATTATTTTGGAAAGGAAGATTAACCTGAAAGTAAAAGTCAAGCAAATTTATACCATACTCTTCTCTAGTAATTTAAAGAAAAACATATTTATGCATATACATATACATGTTTATGTATGTATAATATACGTGTATGTGTGTGTATGTATATAAAAAAAGGCAGAGGGAGCACAAGTGTATTGGCACAGACCTTTTTCTTGAGATGGTTTTCTTTTCTTTTTTTGGGATGGTTTTCCATATCTAATTAACATTTGGTTAGTTAAGGTATCATTCAATGAATTATTTCTTGCAATGTGTTATGGTATCTCAAAGATTAGAGTTTTAGGCAGAGTCTCCAGGAGTCACAGGAGCCCAGAAGCTGGGACAAAGCACCATGAAACTCATTATCCTAGAAAATTACTTTCAGGCCAGTGAATAGGCTGCGAAATACATTAGAAACTGAATCATCCAGTTTCATCCAGGGCCATTAGCTATTTCACCTTGGGGCTTCCTACAGGGAGCACCCCTCTTGAGTGCTACAAGAAGGTGATGGTGGTTAAATATTATAAGAATGGAGACCTCTCCAAGTATGTGAAGACATTTAATATGGATGAGTATGTAGGTTTCTCACGTGACCACTCTGAAAGCTACTATTCCTTCATGTGGAACAACTTCTTCAAACACATTGATATTTGCCCTACAAGCACCCCATAATCTGAAGGGGAATGAAGCTGATCTGCAGGCAGAATGTGATGCTTTTGAAGAGAAAATCAAGGAAACTGGAGGAATTGAGCTTTTTCTTGGAGGTATTGGCCCTGATGGTCACATCGCCTTCAATCAGCCTGGCTCAAGTCTGGTGTCTAAAACTCGAGTAAAGACTCTGGCCATGGATACCATCCTAGCCAATTCCTGATTCTTTGATGGAGATCTTTCAAAAATCTCCACAATGGCTCTAACTGTTGGTGTGAGTACAGTCAAGGATGACAGAGAGGTCATGATTTTAATTATGGAGCCCACAAAGAATTTGCATTGCCCGAAGCTATCGAGGAGATAAGTCACATCTGGATTGTGTCTGCCTTCCAAACAGCAGCACCCTGTGCAGTGTTTGTGTGTGATGAAGATGCCACATTGGAGCTTAAAATGAAAACTGAAGTATTTCCAAGGACTGCTGCTTGTTCATAATAAACTAGTGGAACCACTGTGCAGTATGAAAGAAACAGAGAAAAGCCAGTCTTCCAAGAAACCATACAGTGACTAACTTGCCCACAGAGCCAGCTGTCAATCCCTCAAAAAGATATACAGACTTTTGAGGGAACAGATCTTTAGGAAAAAAATATTTCATTGATCAAATACTTGTATGCCCACTCCAAACAATGTTTTATCTGCCTTTGATGAAAATGAGTGTAGATGAGTATTTTGTACTCTGCTAGAAAGACTGAAGCTTACAAAGATGGGTGTGTTGTACTGTAATTTTATTTTCTCTGAAGTACATTATTACTTCTTTGCTGTTTGTCATTTTTATCTACTAAATAAGAGAAAGCATGCCTAATGTGAACATTTTTAAAAAGTTGTGCCCATGACACAGGGAAAAAGTATGAACACTCAACTCTGTTTAGGAGTCGTCTCTGATAGCATATGAAAGAGTATACATAAGGGAAGTAGACACTCTGGACTTAACAGGACTAGTGACAAAAATATAGGTGAGGTGGGAAGGGGAGAAATAGCTCCTCTTTTTTTTTTCTTCCTCTTTCACAGCAAACGCCTTACTTTATTGAATTTAGTAGCAGAACATGAATGTTTCACTGAGTGGAAGGCTACACATGTCAAAGTCTATCTACCCTTATTTAAAATGCCTATGCACTTTGCTATCATGTAATAGTCATTCAGTGAACATTTATCATCGCCCTCGGGTGGACAATGCACTAAGCACTGAGGAAGATAGGAAAATATATCATATATTCTCTGCCTTCTAGGACCTTTCTCCATCAGGAATGACTAAACATGTATTCCTCATATAATTTGCTGAAGGTAGGACATTTCCTGTGATTGTCCCTCTTACAGAGTAGACAATGGGAATTTCCACCATTGCTCATTCCACTATTAAGATGGCCATATTCATTCCACTCATTCTTACTATCTAATCTTTTATGTGTCTATGACAAGCTGCTGCAGGCTCCATTTTTTGGGGGGAAAATCCTGTGAGTCTGATTCAGGTGCTTCTGACAGAACTTTTGAATACTGTGTTTTCTACATGTATTTCAATGTTAAGCTTTTATGTGATTAGTAAAATTCCATTTTAAGCTAATGATAAATGGACTTATTTATGTGACATTTTCTAATAAATTCAATATTTTTAAATGGAAAAAAAAGATTAGAGTTTTAGTAACTTATTTATTTTAAAAATAACTCATCCATTTAACCAGGCTCTAGAATAATGAGTGATATGAATCAGTTAAGAATTCACAGGCATTTATGTATGGGGAAAAATGATGAGAAACTAAAATAAGCTTTATAATAAATTTAATAATTTACAACAATGGTTTTTAGAAGTCATTCCTTGAAATCTACAATTTCAGAGAATTTGATAGATATCACTTATGATCATTTTAGAGGAATACTAAACTAATGAGATTATACTCACAATAATATGCTTTCTGAAGATGTCAGGCTATTAATTTTTTAGCTGTCAAACCTGTATCCTGTCTCTAAGTTTTGTTTTGCTTTGTTTGAAAGAGCAAGGGAAAAAAAGCAGTTTATCTTAATTTATTCAAAGTTTTAAGTAATGTTGTAGGTTCTCAGAGATTATGAAATAGGATGAATTATTTTGGGAAACAGCTGTTACCCTTGGATAGTCAAATAGAACAGAAACTGTTCCAAAGGCATATGAAATATTTCTTTTCTTTTGAGGAGTGAGAAAAAAAAATCTTCCTTCTATCTTCCAGTAAGTTAAATAACAATCTGGAATTCAACTTCTTATCCTGTGTGTCTATATGGCATACTAAAAATGTCTATGTGAGGGCTTTATTATACATTTCCTTAAGACACGCCTATGGAATCTGATTTTCACTTAATCTAAACCACAACCAAGGAGACTATAAAATGGGGATAATTTTTGAACTATATACTTCACATAGTGATTGTGAAGAAAGTACTATAAACTTTAAAATGATATGTTGATTATAAGTTGTAGAAATGATAACAGTAACTATGTTTTTTCCTATATAAGTTTACATTAAAAAATAATCACCACTCTACTACTTAATACTTGAGCGACCTAAGGCAAGTAACATATACTTGATAGGCCTCAGATTTCTGTCCTTAAAATGAAAACTAGATCCAAAATGATAGCCTATAAGTTCCTTCCAGTTCTAAACTTATAATTCTATGGTAACAGCAATATTGTATGATAACCAGCTGTGAATGACTTAGCTATTTTCAACAATACAATCATTTGAGACATTGCCAAAGGACTTATGATGAAAAATGCTATTCATTTCCAGAGAAAGAACTGATGGAATCTGAATGCAGATGAAGCATACTTTTTTTGGTCTTTATTTTATTTTATAGCATGACAAATATAGAAGTGTTTTACATGACTGCACATGTAAAACCTACACAAAATTGCTTGCCTTCTCAATAACAAGAAAGGGGAGAGAGTGAAACAATTTGGAACTTAAAAGATTTGAGAAACATGTTAACAATTGTTTTTATGTGTAACTGGGGGAAAATAAAATATTAAAAAGAAAAAGAAATTTAAACTTAGGATGCTATGAACAACTCATTTATACATAACTGTAAGATTTGAAAAAACTCAACATGTGGGGCAGCTGGGTGGAGCAGTAGATAGAGCTCAAGCCCGGAAATCAGGAGAACCTGAGTTCAAATCTGACTTCAGACACTTAACATTCCCTAGCTGTGTGACCCTGGGCAAGTCACTTAACCCCAATTGCCTCAGGAAAAAAAAAAATGAATGAATAAAGAAAAAGTAAAGAAAAAATCAAAGGATCCTCAAAAACAGCCCTACAATGTAAATATTACAGGTATTCTTTCTTGCCTACTGCTGTTAGAATACACTTTGTGTACATAGTTCTAATTATTTTATTCCATTTCTCAGAATCTCTTCTTATTGTTTATTACAAATAAGGGAATAAAGGCTATTAAGAATCAGGGCTTAATTTAAACCCAGGTCTTCGTGAGTCCATCTCTAGTTCCCTTTCCTCTATTCTATGCTATCTCTTCAAATTGTCTATATTAATCAAAGAAAGGAGCAACAGCGACTCTGCCAGAAATTTTCTACACTATTTGAACATTTCCATTTATTTCAATACCTCTGGCTTCAAAGATGATTGAAAAAAGAATATAACAGCTATATTTATTAAATAAATAAAGGATAAAAAAATGGAGCACAACCTTCAAAAAAACTCATCTACACTTCTTTTTTTTAATTCACTAAGACAATCATCATTCAAAGCACAAGAATTTATCTCTTCCATTAAAACAGATCAGATGGGGCAGCTAGGTGGTACAGTGGATAGAGCACTAGCTCTGAAGTCAGGAAGACTTGAGTTCAAATCTGGTCTCAGACACACTTCCTAGCTGTGTGATACTGGGCAAGTCACAACCCCAAATGCCTCAGCAAAAAAACAAAACAAAAACAAATCAGATTTCCAGTAAACATCAGGAAAACATGCTTAATATCCAGTTTCTATATTTATTCAACAAAATTAAGCATAACCAAATTAAGTAGAGAATTATTTTGGTCCATAAATTGATGTGACTAAAGAAATGGAATATAGAGCAAATTTCTTTTTCCAATTAAAAGTCATACCTTTTTTATGTATGAAAAAGAGATGCCTAAAGTGGAATTTAAGTTCTTAGAAGATCCAAACCACTTTATTTTTATCTTTTTTTTCTCTACAAACTAGCAAAGGACTTTGAATTGATTTGATAGCCACTATTCCGGCCAGAGACAATCAGATAAAAATGTCAATAATCTCGACACCTGACACTGTCTGTTTTTTCCTCTTGAAACACATCTTCAAAATTATAATGGGGACAAAAGTAAAGTATACTATCCATGATAACTAACTTGTAATAAGCATTTACTATGGGCCACGCATTGTGTAAGGTGATAAAGATAAAAATATAAAACAATTAAATACATATTACTTTCTAATTTACATTCTCTCAAAAGAGAAAACAGGTGGACTTCCGGGGGGGGGGGGGAGCCAAGATGGAGTAAAAACGTGACTGAGTCCTCCTCCGATTTACTCTCAAACCAATAATAAAATAAGCCTCTGAACTGATCTTCAAGTCAACAAATCCAGAAATATTTGGACACTGCTTGCTGAACAACTTCATATCAGGTTTGTCTAACTCAGACAGAGGGATAAGCTGTGGACTGGGGTGTAGGCCCGAAGTGAGGGTGGGACTCAGCTCAGGTCATCATGGCAGAAACTCCACACTCTAAACTCCAAACACCTGGAGTTTATCTGAGGCACTCCGGACACTCTGCCCTGATTGTGGACAGGTGTTCCGGCAGACTTGCCTTATTTAAGGAGTAATGACGATTTAGTCCTAGCCCCCACCTGCCCAGCACCTTAAGTTAATTTGACCAATTGCCCCAGGGCAAAGATTTTTTTCCCAAGCCTTAAAGAGACATCCATACTGTCTTAAAAAAAAAAAAAAATCAAGAAGCAAAAGAGAGCTCTCACCACAGAAAGCTTTTATCAAAAGAAAGAAGGGATGATCACATATCCTGAGGTTCCTTTAGATAAAATTTCAGAAGAAGTTATTAAGGACCATCACTGGTCCCCTTTTCAAAAGGCCTTTCTGGAAGATTGCATAAAGAACCACATAAGAGACCTGGAGGATAAATGGGAAAATAAATTGAAATCAGTACAAGAAGGATATGATGCCCTGCAAAAGAGATATGGAAAAGACACCAATTTATTGAAAAATAAAATTAGTGAAGTGGAAAAAGAATGCAATGAACAAAAATATTCAATTGGCCAGTTACAAAAGGAGTTTAAAAAGGTAACTGAAGAAAACAACACTTTAAAAATAAGAATTGAACAAATGCAAGTGAATGACTCAATAAGACTTCAAGAATCAGTCAAACAAAAACAAAAAAATGAAAAATTAGAAGAAAATATGAAATATCTCCTAGGAAAAACAATTGACTTGGAAAATAGATCTAGGAGGGACAATCTAAAGATTACTGGACTTCCTGAAAGCCATGATGAAAAAAAGAATCTAAACACTATTTTCCAGGAAATCCTGAAAGAAAACTGCCCTGAGATTGTAGAATCAGAAGGCAAAATCACCATTGAAAGAATTCACCGATCACCTCCTGAAAGAGACCCCAAAATTAAAACCCCAAGGAATAATATCGTGGCTAAATTTCAGGACTATCCCACCAAGGAAAAGATTCAGCTAGCAGCAAGAAAGAAACAATTCAAATACTGAGGATCAATAATGAGAATCACACAGGATCTATCAGCCTCCACATTAAAGGATCGAAGGGCCTGGAACCAGATATTCCAAAAGGCAAAGGAACTTGGATTACAGCCAAGAATAACCTATCCAGCTAAAATGAGCATTATCCTCCAGGGAAGAAGATGGTCATTCAATGATATAGGTGAATTTTACCTATTTTTAATGAAAAGACCAGATCTGAACAAAAAATTTGACCTCCAAACACAGAACTCAAGAGAAGCATAAAAAGGTAAAAAGGAAAGGACTCCTGAGAACTTTATTTCTACTATGGGGATACTTAAAGTTTGGGGCTATAATTAACTAGATATTATTTTGATAATATGAAAAAGAAAACTAGAGGGGGAAAGGTTGTCATACTGGGGAAAAGAGGGAAAAAGTAGTAAAATAAGATCTAAAAAAAAGAGGTAAAAACAAGGTAGAATCTCTTGAAGAGGCAAAGAAAGCCTAATATAATTGAGAGAAAGAGGGGAGGGAGATGAACATTGTGTAAATTTTACTCTCATCAGGTTGGGTTCTAAAAGTGTGTTATCAGACACTTGATTTCACATAGAAACTTTGTTGGCTAGAGGGAAGTGGGAGGGAAAGGAGGAAAAAGAAAGGCATAAACTATTAGAAGGGAAAATAGAAGAATCAGGGGAAAGGAGTTAAAAACAAAGGGAGGGGATCTAAAGGGTGGTGGATTGTTTGGGAGAGGGGGTCATCAAAAGCAAAGTACTGAGGAGGGCGGAAGGGAGAAAGGGGAAAGGAAAGGGGAAAACATAACTTAGGTAAATAAGATGGCAGGAAATAAAGAATTAGTTATTCTAACTGTGAATGTGAATGGGATGAACTCTCCCATAAAGCG
>JAJPUD010001833.1:21697-39393 GCA_023553655.1 Myrmecobius fasciatus
AGGAAAGAAGGAAGGAAGGAAGGAAGGAAGGAAGGAAGGAAGGAAGGAAGGAAGGAAGGAAGGAAGGAAGGAAGGAAGGAAGGAAGGAAGGAAGAAAAAGGGATAAAACCCCCAATTTTCTCACCTCCCAAAAATGAGAAATATAGGAAGGGATAAAGTTTTTCTGATGAGGCTTTAAAAATAGCTGAGGAAAGAAGAGGAAAAAAAGTTAAAGGAGAAAAGCAAAAATGTACCTAATTATATGTACAATTCCAGAGAATAGCAAAAAGAGAAGAGATAAGCAATTCAAAACTAAGCAACTTGAAAAATAGAAAACAATAGACTGAAAAAGCAAGGATGTCTCCAAAAAAATCAGATATCAAAGAAATATATAAAAATGGTGATATTAAAAGACAAAAATGGTAAGGTTTTAACATATATAAAAGAAATTAAGAAAGGATGGCAAGACTATACAGAAGAACTTTTCAAGAAAGATCTTAACATCACCGATAATCATGATGGTGCATTTACTGATTCACAGCCAGATATCCTGAAGAATAAAGTCAAGTGGCCTTTAGGAAGCACCACTGACAATAAGGATAATGGATTATTGGGAATGATAGAATTTCAGCTGAAATATTTACAATCCTAAAATATGATGCTATTAAAAGTGTTGCACTCAATCAATATGCCAGCAAATTTGAAAAAGTCAACAGTGAGTACTAGATCAGAAAAGTTCAGTTTAGGTATGTCCCAATCCTAAATTAGGTCAATGCCAAAAAATGTTCAAATTACCAAACAACTGTGCTCATTTTACACACCAGCAAGGTTATACTTAAGACTCTGTAAGCTAGATTTTACCAATATGTGAATCAAGAATGACCAGAAGAGCAGGTTGGTTTTCAAAGAGCCAGAGGAACTAGAGACCAAATTGCCAACATTCAGTGGATTACGGAGAAAGCAAGGAATTCCAGGGGGAAAAAAAATCTACTTCTGTTTTATTGACTATAAAAGCTTTTGATTGTGTGGATCACTATAAAATGTGGCAAAACCTCTAAGAGATGGGGGTGCCAAATAATCTTGACTCTTAATGAATCTGTATGTGGGTCAAGAAGCAACAGTTAGAACCAAATATGAAATAACTGCTTTGTTCAAGTTTGGAAAAGGAGTACGACATATGGTGTCACCCTATTTACTTAACATATGCAGAGTACCTATCATATGAAATGCCAGGCTGCCATAATTAAGATTGCCAGGAGAAATATCAATAACCTCATATATGCAGATGATAACACTTTGAAGACAGAAAGTAAAAAAGAATTAAGAAATCTCTTGCAGAGAGCAAAAAAGTAAAATGCAAAAGTTGTCTTGAAGCTTAACCACAAAAAAACTAAGATCACGGCATCTGGTTCTATCACTTCCCAGTAAATAGAGGAAGAATTTAAAGCCCTGCACTTTGGCACTAACCAAGGGGCTCATTAGACATTAATTCCCTTTCCCATAGTCTATGATATACTTAAAATAGTTTTCTTGTTACTCTTCACATATAATATTCCTATCTCTGTGCACTTGCACTGACTTTGCCCACTACCTTGGAACATGCTCCCTGTATGACCTATAACCCCCTAGTTCTTTTAAGACAGCCAAGTAATATCTTCTATCCGAGTGGTTCTTAGTCAAGGATGTATGGTTTCAAGGGTTCCATTCCATACATTTGAATGGGAAAAAAATTACTTCTTTAATTTCACTCCCTGAAATTGGCATTTCCTTCAATTATAAATGTAGGAAATAGACCGCTATAGAATTAGCAATATACTGCTATACTATGACTTTGTTACAACTGGAAATCACAGATATTTCCATATCACATTGAAGCTGTATGTATTTCAGAATAACATTCTACAAAAATCAGTTATATAAAAGTAGAATGGTTTCCTCTCTATTAACAATCTTAAAGCAAAGGGCCAATGATGACTGATAAAGTATGCTCTAGAATTGATTTTTCAAGTACATAAGATCCTTTTTCAAAATCAGATGACACTTCTATAGAAACCCTCTTCCAATCCACTCAAGTTTTCTAATTACCTAGGATTACTCTGAGTAAATTTCATATATGATTATTTATATGCAAGTTACATCTTAAAAATAGAATGAAACTCCCTAAAAGCAAAAATAGTTGTTTTTGTCCTTAAACCCAGAATCTGGTATAATGTTTTTGCACGCAGATAATGCCCAGCAATACCTTGGGAATGAATGCTGTGCTGCAAACACACGGTTATTTATATTCATAATAAAGAAGCTCAAAAGTTCCTTCCACCTATAATCAATTATATTGTATATAAGCAATTATATGTGATCATTTTTAGAAAAACAAAAGGGTAAAATTCCACATCAAGAAAAGGAATTTTCAGATACAGAGAATGGTTTTCTTACCCAGACCGATGTCTGACAACATCTCTGCTCAATCTATCAGCCAGGTATGAACCAATTCGATCTAATTTCTCCGGGGCAGATACAGCATAAAAAGTCAGTTTCTCCATATCAGCTTTAACAAGACCATCCTAAACATAAGACAAAAAGTTACCTTATTTTTTTTTCATTTATATGTTATTTTAAGATTCACTTATTTTAAAAGCCCTAGTCTTAAACTGTGGTCAATTCACACCCAAAGCATTAATTATTACTGCCTTAATGTCAATTCCAGCTTAGACATCTCTTAACTGCTTCAAAATGAAGAAATGCTTTATTTAAACATGGCATGCACATATACACATATAAAACAAATGCAACAGCAAAACAGAGGGAGAAGTCCCAGAACTTGAAGTCTTAGAACATGAATTCAAATCTCAGCACAGCTACTTAATACTTCTTTGATAGATCAGTTAACCTCTTTAGACCAGTTTATGCAGGAGTTTCATGTCTTAAATCCTTTATTATCTGTAGTGAAAACAGAATGAAGCCACAAACGTTTTTTTTCTTCCTTGCACTACAGGCCTTGATTGTCTGTTAAGATCTGGATGTTTTGTATTGAATTACTTGCCATCTAGGGGAGAGGGTGAGGGGGGAATTAGGAACACAAGGTTTTACATAGGTCAATGTTGAAAAATTATCCATGCATATGCTTTCAAAATAAAAAGCTTTAATTTAAAAAAATGTGGATGTTTAGGGTTTTATTCCCTGTATATGCAGAAAATTTCATGTAAATCCTTCTTCCCCACCTCCAGAAATTAATTCACTTTTTAAGTGACAGATATTTCAAATAAACCTACAACAAAATTTAGATCCTATAAATTAAAATTTTTTTTTAAAAAACTGATTTATCTAATATTTAACTCCTTAAACTTAAAAAAAAAATCTACATTTTTCCTTTAGTATAGGATAAACATCCAAATTCCTTACCCTTTCCTTATAGGCAGTTGGGTGGCACAGTGGATAAGAGTATTGGACCTGGATTCAGAAAGGTGTGAGTTCAAAGCCTGCTCCAATTATATGTTGTGTGATCATAGACAAGTCATTTACCCAGGCTGCCTCAATTACCTCAACTATAAAAAATGGTGATAATAACAGCACCTACACCTTACAGGATTATTGTAAAAGTAAAATGAGATAATATTTATAAAGCATCCTCATGCAAACTGAGAGAGTTCTCAAGGCTCAATTCTCTCATCTATAAAACCAAACAGTAAAATAGCAATTATAAAACAGAAGTAATAATATGTACCTCAGAGTTTTTGTGTTATAATGAATATATCGCTCTGCAAATCTTAGATATATATATATATTGTGTGTATACATACACATATAATGTCACAGCATGATATATCATTGGAGTAACAAGACTTAGAACTTAATTCTGCCTTATTTACTTAATAATTGCACAACTGTGGAAAAATCACTTAACTTCTCATTAGAGAGACAATAATATTTGTTCTCCCTAGCTCACAGGATGATGTGATAATAGCACTTTACAAACAGCACTATTTAATGTGAATTATAATTACATTAATTTAACAATTTATTAAGTATCTCTAAATAATGTTTTTTTAAAGGAATTCCAATGCTGCTTCTGCAGTTTAATTTTTCATATTTTTCCCCAAATAGATTTTTATTCAGCACAAGTGCCATGTCTTATACTTCACTATATTCCACATAGCATCTTGAAGATTCAATGTTGCTCAATAAATATGTTGATCAGTCATTTTGTATGTCTAAATTTTCATAAATATAATTTGTTGAAAAAGTTAGAATACCTTTTGTTTATCTGGTCTTTTTTTAATCTAAGAAAAAGATTTCAAGAATATATTAATAAGGATTATTAAAAAGGCAATAACAAAGAAAAGTAGGCTTAGAGATAAAACTATAACAAGGAAATTGGGAGAAGCTTGAGAAGAGAAACAACAATAAAGGGCAGAAGAAGAGGGAGTGAAAGAATCTAACAAATAGAAAGAGCAATAAGTGAGAGGTCAAATTTACTTTTGGATCTTCAGGGAATATGTTATCCACCAGACGTTTGTAACGAGGGCGCAAAGCAGCACAGCAGCAGCATACTCCTATAAAATAAATGAAGGTAAACAACCTTAATAACTTTTTTTAAAAAGAATATTACACTAGACTTTAAGAAACAATTTATAAGAAAACTGTCATACATTAAAAAAATTAAGACCAATTTATGTAAGCTAACAATTTATATCTCCCTCTCTCTTTTCTGCCTATACCAACCCTCCCCCCCCCAAAAGTCAACAATACTTAGCCTCTACTTCTCTTGTTTTATTCAATTTTCAGTCCCTTAACCCTAGGTTAAATATTGAAAGTTGGCTTTCAACTTCATCATTTAAATGAAACTACTACTTCTAAGGTTACAAATTATTTCAAAGCCGTTCAATTCTATGATATTTTTAAAAAATTCCACAATACCTCAATGATCTCTGGCATTTGATTGCTGATCCTTTCAACTTGGCTGGCCTGTCTCTTTCCTAGGTTTTCTTGACACTGTTCTCAGATTTCCTCCCTATGTAATGACTTTTTTTTCTGTCTCCTTTGCTGGATCATTGATGACCTGCTCTTACCCACAGCACCCAAGCCAGCTGTGAGTCCTAGCAGATATTTTTATCTTTCTAGATCTTGTTCCAAGTAATTCCATACAGCTTCTATAGTTCAGTTATCATCCTTATGCAAATGACTTGAGATTTCTCTTACTCTCCAGCAACACATGCCTTTTAGATATTCCTAACTGACAATAAGCATCTCAATAGTGAAGCAACTAAAAAGCAAACTGGAGAGAGCCCTGGATCTGTAGCCAGGAATATTTGAATCAAAGTATGTTTCAGATACTTACTAGATGCACCTGGACAAATAACCTTTAGACTTAGTCTTTTCATTAATAAAATGTCACTAATAATAGAACATCTCACAGGTCTGCAGTAATTAAGCTGCTTTGGAGATCAAATTGAATAGTATATAAATATATATAATGTATTTTGCAAACCTTAAAACATAAGCATTATGTTAGCTAATAAACTCAAAATTTCTAAAGCAGAATTAATATTATATCAAATGTCCCCAGTCCCCCCAAAATATCCTTCTTCCTAACTTTCCTATTTCAGTCAAAAGCAGCAGTATCTTTCTAACCATTCTGACATAATTAAGAATTTCTTTTTACTTTTCATTTGTATATGGTACTAAGACTTTTGAGATACTACATATGTGTGTGCATATACACATATATATTTATACAATTATGTATGTATGTTACATATGTAGTTTGTTGTAACTGTAGTATAATTCATCTTAGTCAATACTAGCCAAAAGGTCATAAAACCCCACTAGTTTACAATGGAATAAAAATGTGAATAGAGGTATCTACCAAATTAATACTTATATTCTCCTTCTAAAAATTTCTTTCCCTTGAATTCCATCAGTCTAAACTCCAAATACTGATCACAAGTCCCAAATTTCCAACTGTTAAACGTCTTCTCGTGAAAATTATTCCAGCACCTAAAGCTTAATTAACATGTCCAAAATCAATTATCATCTTTTCCACAATATCTACTTTTCCTGAATTCCTTCTTTAGAAAATAGAGATAATATTATCTCAATCATTCAAGCTTGAAAACAAATTCATCTTGTAGTTGATTTTTTCCATTTCCTAAATAACCAAACAATTTCCAAGACCCTATTTAATCTTGAGAGGCAGATCATATAGCAGAAGGAACACTGGACCTTAGGCCTAGAAAACCTGAACCTAAATTCTAAATACATACTAATAAATAACTTATTGGTTGACTGTATGGGAGCTTTGGTTTTCCCCTCTACAAAATAGGAATAATAACTAGAATCAACCTTGCAAAATTGATACTTGATACTTAACTCAAATGAGAAAATACTGATGTACTTTAAGAATTCTTAAAGTTTTATATGTCTACTATTTTATGTCAGTGTCACTATTATTGTATTAATTCCTATTCCCAGTTTTTCATATTCAGCTACTACAGAAGTTCTTAATCTGATACATGTAAAGTTGTTTTATTTATTACTTTCATAACAGTACTACAATACACTGTTTCCTTTGTAATCCTCTGCATTTTATTTTATATATTTGAAAACATTATTCTGAAACTGATTCCACAGGTTTCACCATACCACCAAAGTTCATGACACAAAATAACTTAAGAATCCCTGCTAATCTACTAGAAATTCAATTCTCACTGCTATCACTTTATTTTAGGGTTCCATCACTCCTCACTTTGACTGATGCAATATATCCAATATTACCTAGTGTCTCTGCCTCCAGACTTTCTTTCCCCCTTATACCCCTGCAAGTAAAAGTACTATTCATCAGCTCAAAAATCTTCAATGGGAAGTCTTATTGTTCAGTCGTGTCCTGCTCTTTGTGACCCCATTTGGGGTATTCTTCACAGAGATACTGGAGTGGACTGCTATTTCTTTCTCTTGTTCATTTAACAGATGCAGAACTGAGACAAATAAGGTAAAGTGACTTGCCCAGCCACACAACTAGTAAATGTCTGAGGCAAAGATTTGAATTCAGGAAAATGAGTTTTGCTGACTCCAAGACAAGTATCCAATAAATAGCAGTTCAAGAAAGCTTTACAGTTAAGAAAGCAATTTCATCTCACCTAATATCAATACTAAGAAAAGCTAATTGTATTTCTCTTATTAGATACAGATGATGAAACCAAGATTAAACAATGCTTAATAACCTAAATTTAAATCAGAAAGATACTATTCATGTTCTCCAACTATCTTTTCAGTACTAAATCATACGATCAACTGATCTAGGTTATAAAACTGTTAGCAATTAATAAAAGTATTTTTCATTTATATAGCCATGAGTGGTCTAAAAATCAGTAAAACCTAGATTTTCTGATTCCCCATAAATCTGTAAGTTATGTACTACATGTGTATTATTATTATTATTATTATTATTATTATTATTATTATTATTATTGCCATTGCCATCTTACAGATAAAAAAAAGATACATAAACTAGGGAAATGTTAGGAAACAGAAACAACAGGATAGGTTGAGATCCAAGTGAGAAAGAATCAATACCTAACATATTTTAATTTTCTATAAAGATATCAGAGTGTACCAAGAGAACATTGTACACAGCAACAAGATTAAAATGATGAATCAATTCTGATGGACTTGTTTCATGGACTGAGGTGATTCAAGCCAGTTCCAATGGCCTTATAGAAAGAGCCATCTGCACTCAGAGAGAATACTGAAGGGATTGAATGTGGATCATAACATGGTATTTTCACTTTTTTTGTTGTTGCTTGCTTGCATTTTGTTTTCTTTCTCATTTTTTTCCCTTTTTCATCTGATTTTTCTTGCGCAGTATGGCAATTATAAAAATATGTATAAAAGAATTGCACATGTCTAACAGATATTGGCTTACTTGCCTTCTAGAGAAGGGGGGAGGGGCATGGGAGGAACAAAAATTTGGAATGCAAGGTTTTGCAAGGGTGAATGTTGAAAATTACCTATGCATATGTTTTGAAAATAAAAAGCTTATTTAAAAAAATCATAATCAAAATTGTTTGTACAAATATACCTGAGAAAGAAATTTATCAAGAACACCTATCTCAAAGATAATAAGGAAACAACAATTTTGGAAAAAAAAGAAGTTAAAAATTTTAACTACAAGTCTCTTCCTAGTAATAAGAAATCATTTTTAAAGTAAGCAATATTTAGAATTCTATCAAACGATAACAAAGTTATGGCTATTTAAGTATAAGAACAACAATAGAAATATTTCATAATTAGACTAGAGGCTAATTTAATCAAGAAGAAAACATTCAATAATATCATAATAAAAAATATTAACCTACTCAAGCATAGAAATGAAGGTGTGTCCCTTGCTGAGTTAAATTCATACGGTTTTTCCAGTTCAACTGTGGATACCTGAATATAGTCCTTCATTTTATGTAAGACTTTTCTAAGTCTCCTTCCTCTATGCCCTGTTTTTAACTGTCATGGTGAGCCACTAGCTCACCTTACTTATAATTAGACTGATTATACTTAAGTGCAGTAACTTATCTACCTTGTCTGTGACATCAATTTAAAGGTATCAAACACATGTAAAATATTCCTCATCATTCCCATCCAACAAATGTAAGATTAATAAGCTGTCATAAACACATTATTTTTAGCCTGATTAAATTTTATTTTGTATGATTTTAAAATACTATTTTGTTAGCAGATTTCTATTGATGGTGAAGTATTTCTGTGAACTGGCTCAAACTGCTTAAATTTCATACTACGAATATATTTTAACTGTCTTCAATATTTGGTCATGTCATTCTTTGGTCAAAACCCTTCAATGTCTCCCTAATAGCACTGGCTTCTTAGGCTGACAGTTAAGGCCCTATATATATATATATATATACACACACACATATATATACATATATATACACACATATATGTACATATTTAAAAATATTAACCATATATATTTTTTTTTTGGCCATCCTTTTTGAAATTACTTTATATTTTTCCCTTCCAAGTAGTCTACTCTCCAGGCCAATTTCCCAGATTACATTCTTCACTTTCATGCTTCTTATTTATATAGTTCCTTAAGTAGAAATCCTGTCTATCATTTAAGTGCCATAATCTCCATGAAGCTAGCTATCTCTTCATATCTAAATCCAAAATAATTTCATGGATTTTTTTTCTATTTTAATTTATAGCTTTCATTTGCTTTTTTACATGCTTCCAAATATATTCCACTTAGAGAAAAAAAAATTCCTTCTTCAGAATCAAATTGTTCACTGCAATGAATCTGAGTTCAAAAGCCTTTTATTGATGTTTTTTATGTATGTTGTATTCTTGGTTCTTATTTGTTCTATCTGGTACTACATAAAAGTTTTTTCACAATTCTCCACATTTTTCATATTTGTTATTTTTGTCATTGCAGTGTTATTCTATATATTAATATTATTTCTTCAACCATTCCACATTTTATAGGGAAACCTACTTTGCTTCTAGCTTTTTAATATGACCACAAAGTGTTGCAATCAATATCTTATTATATATACTTGACTTCTTTTGTCATCAACCTTGAAGTATTTGGCTAATCAAAATAACTTGCACTACTCTCACTTTTTTATATATGATTAATGACCACTACTAATCTTCAATCTTTCCCCATCTGCTGGATGCTACCTTACTGCCTATAAAATGTCCACATTGCTTCTACTCTTAAAAACCTTCATTTGGGCCAGCTACATACAAAAGCTATAATCTTATATCTTATATCTCTCTTCTCTTTAGTGAATACCTCCATTTCCTATTATCTCATTTTCTGTTAATCCCTCTTCAGTCTGTCTTATTTTTGGGAGGTGAGGGGAGCAGGGGAAGGATGATGAGGGTTAAGTACTCTTTCCAAAATTAACAATGATCTCTTACATGCCAATCATCTATCCTATTTGAAAGATACCTTTTCTCATCTCTCATCCTTCTCCACCCCTCTACAGTCACAAAGGTGATTTCTTCAAAGTAGTCTCTCAGCTCTACGTTTTCATGACACTATTATTCTTCTGCTTTTCTCCTACCTTTCTGATCACTCTTTATCAGCCTCTCTTACTAGAGTCTCTGTTCTGTGTCTGTTAATCAGATTTCCCCCAAAGTTCCCTCTTCTCTTCTCACTTTAATCCATCCAGATAATCACCTCAACTTCCTAGGATCCCATTATCATCTTTATATAGATAATGCTTACATATATTTCTTCAGCTCTAAACTTTCTCCTGACTTTCAGCGTCACAGCAAAAACTGTCTATAGACATCTGAAACTGCATAGCCAAAACAGAACTACTTCTGTTTCCCCCTTTACTCTCCACTTTTCCAAACTTGCTTCCTATTACTACCAAGGACACCACATCATTCTCCAGGCTCGTAATTTCTATACCATTCTCAAATCCTCACTCTTACTCACCCCACATACTTGTTATTTCTAAGTTCATAGCATTTCTCCTACCATCCCCTTTTTCTATGCACACTGCAGACACCATGGTACAGGTACAGGCCCTCATCACCACATACTTGAACTAATGCATTAACTTTCTGATTGTCTTGTCTCAAGTCTTTCAACTTTTTATTCCATTCAGCTGTTAAAAATAATTTTTCTTAAAAAAAAAACAAATCTATGTCACCTTCTAACTAAAATTCTCCTATTCCCTTATTACCTATATCATCAAATATATTATTCTATTTGGCAGTTAAAACCCTTCACAATGTGAAGATGATAAAAAAAAATCTGCTGGAGAAGCTAAGGCAGAATGGGAATTGGGGATAGTCAGTGCAAAGGCACAAAGGCAAGAGATGGTGTGCTCTTGGCAGGGAACAGAGAAAAGGCTGGCTGAATTGAGATTATAAAGTGGGGGGAAGAGTAATGGAATTGAAAATAAAATTGAAACCAGGTTTTTAAGGCTTTAAAAAAAATAAACAAAAAACTTTAATATCTTGGAAGCAAAAAAAAAGCCATTTAAGCTGGTTAATTAGGAAAGACAAATGGAGTCTGGCTGAGAAAGAAAGAATGACTGCTGGAAGGATTGCTAAAGGCTAATGAAAGTTTTTTAAAGATGGAGGAAACAAGTAAATTGGAAAGCAGTTGGGAAAAAAAAAGTTTATAGGGAGATGTTTGAAGATTTGTGTGGCAGGGAAGAATGACTAAAGATGAAGTCTGCTGAAAAAGTTTGGAGAGGATAAAGTTGGTGCACATGTAGCAATATTGGCAATGAAAGTTGGAGATAATGTCAAGATGTTCTGAGATAAAAGAGAAGGGAAGAAGGGACTTGTCTGAGTTCTCCCCCAAATTCCTCTCTAAACAGCTTTAAATAATGCTTCAAAAATAATTCTGTCTGGGAAAAGATAATGACGAATGTTGAAGGGGATGTGGGAAAGCTGGGACACTAATACATTGTTGGTGGAACTGTGAACGGATCCAACCATTCTGGAGAGCAATTTGGAGCTATGCTCAAAAAGTTATCAAACTGTGCATACCCTTTGACCCAGCAGTGTTTCTACTGGGCCTATATCCCAAAGAGATCTTAGAGGAGGGAAAGGGACCCACATGTGCAAGAATGTTTGTGGCAGCCCTTTTTGTACTGGCTAGAAACTGGAAACTGAATGGATGCCCATCAATTGGAGAGTGGCTGAATAAATTATGGAATATGAATGTCATGGAACATCATTGTTCTGTAAGAAATGACCAGCAGGACGATTTCAGAGAGGCCTAGAGGGACTTGCATGAACTGATACTGAGTGAAACAAGCAGAACCAGGAGATCATTATACACAGCAACAACAATATTACATGATGATCATTTCTGATGGACATGGCGCTCTGCAACAAAGAATTGTATCAAACCAGTTCCAATTGTTCACTGAAGAAGACATATACACCCAGAGAGAGGGATATGAAATATGGACCACAACATTAACATTTTCATGCTCTCTATTGAGGTTTGCTTGCATTGTGTTTCCTTTCTCTGATTTTCTTTTTTTTTTTCTTGTAGATAGGATTTTTCTTGCACAACTTGTCAAGTATTTCAACATTATTAACATGTAGTGGACTTCCTGCCATCTAGGGGAGGGGAGGGGACTGGGGGTAAAATTTGTAATGGAAAGCTTTGTAAAGATCAATGCTGGGGAACTACCCATACACATGTTATACAAATAAAAAGTTTTAATTAAAAAAATATGGAAAGTGAAAAAAAAATAATAATAATTCTGTCTTCAAAAGGACAAGCTAAAACAATTTTCCAGCCAAGATAACTTAGAAGGTCAACAGAAAAAGTTTGGTGCACCAGGATAAAAGTAGAACACAGTCCAATTCAGGACAGGTGCCAGGTAGCCAGCAGCAAGCCTTGAGGGCAACTGAATCAGTGGCAGCAAGAGTGGCTTCTGAAGCTCTCAATGTAGAGATGGTAAAGAGGTCAGATAATGGATCAGAAAGAAATTACAAGGTCCCTTTGCTGGCACTGCATACGATAATGTTGCATTGCTCAAAGTCAGACCTGTGGGGAGTCCTGGGTCTCAGTTCCAAGGTGAAGAGGAGTACCAACACAACAGAGTTTTCAGGCTCAGAAGAGTAGGAACCTAGATCTCAGTTCCAGTGTGGAAAAGAGTGCTTGTGGTCCTTCAGAGAGCAGAACAGTGAACACATTTCTCCTTAGATCATTACCACCTTAAAAAACTTACAGACTCCCAGAAGTAACTCTGAGACCAATAGCAACAAAATTTTGAAGTTTGGGACAATGCTCCTTCAACCCCAGGAACAGAGCCCAACTTTTACAGTTAAAAGTTTAAAAAAAGGCTGGAAAATGAGCAAACAGGAAAATGAGCAAAGAACTTGCCCACAGAAAGTTACTATGGTAAGAGGAAAGATCAAAACACAAACTGAGAAAGTGACAACAAAGTCAAAATTGGTCTCAGCTCCAAAAATAGCCCCTGAAAAAGCTCAAAAAAGGTTTTAAATATAAAATAAGAGAGATGAAAGAAAAACTGGAATTGATTAAAAAATATGACAGAGTCAAAAGTTTAATAAAGGAAACATAAAAATAGTGAAAAAAATTACACCTTAAAAAAAGAATAGGCCAAATGGTAAACAAAGCACAAAAATCCACTGAAGAGTAGAACTTACTCCTTAAAAAGCAGAATTAGCCAAACGGAAAATGAGATGCAAAAGCTCAATGAAGAAAACAAATTCTTAAAAATTAAAATTGGGCAACTGAAAGCTGATGATTCCATGAGATATAAAGAAGTAAACAAAGAAACAAACAAAATCAAAAGAATAACAAAACAGAAGAAAATGTGAAATGTCTCACTGGAAAAACAATTCACCTGGAAAACAGATCCAGGAGAGACAATTTAAGGATTATTGGACTATCTGAAAGCCATGATCCCCCCCCAAAAAAAGAGCCTTGACATAATCTTTCATAAAATTATCAAAGAAAAGTACCCTAATATCGTAGAACCAGAGGGTAAAATAAAATTTGAAAGAAAACCACCCAACAAAATTGAGTATAATCCTTTGGGGGAAGACAGGGAAATGGCCATCCAATGAAACAGAGCAAGGCTTCTTCTTCTTCCTCCTCTTCCTCCTTCTTCTTCTTCATTTTTTTGCTGAGGCAATTGGGGTTAAGTGACTTGCCCAGGGTCACACAGCTAGGAAGTGTTAAGTGTCTGAGACTTCAGGGCTGGTGTTCTATCCACTGAGCCACCTAGCTGCCCCAGAGCAAGGCTTCTTAAATGTTCTCCACTTGCAAGCCCTTTTTGCCTGAGAAGTTTTTACATGATCCCAGTTATATAAAATAGGTGAACAAATCAAACATCGATGAGAAATTATAATCTCACAACCTCCACATTCAGTTCCAAAACTTCATGGGTCTCAACTCAGTTTAAGAAGCTGGGAAATAGAGGACTTTCAAGTACTCCTGATGAAACAGCTAGAGCTAAATAGAAAATGTGACTTTCAAATACAAGAATCAAGAAAAGCATAAAAAGGTAAACTGGAAAAAGAAACCATAAGGGGTTCAATAACTGTTTACATTCCTACATGAGATGATTGTAAGAGCTATTAATGTTCTCATTATTAGGGGAGTTTCTCATTATTAGGAGATGAAAATGACAGGTTGATATCTAAAAAATTAAAATTTAAAAAGCAAGAAAGAGTAATGCACTCAGAAAAGGAAAAAGGATGAACTAAAATGGGGTAGAATATATCACATCAAAAAGGTACAAAAGAGCTTTTACAGTGGAAAAGAAGATGGGGGAACCTATACAAGGGGAATGGGTAATGTTTAAACCTTACTGTGATAGGAATTGGCTCAAAGAGGGAATAACACACCCACTCAATTGTGTTTAGAAATCTCTCTTACCTTACAGGAAAGTAGGAGAAGAAGGGAATAAGAGAAGGGGATATATGAGTGGGGAACAGGTAAGGATAAAAGGAAGGACAGATTAGGGAAGATGATAGAAGCAAAACACTTTTGAGAATAGAGAGGGTGAAAGGAAAAGAGAGAAGGGCACATGGGGAAATAGGATGGAGAGAAATACACAATCAATAAAATTATAACTGAAAAAAATTTTTTACAGCAAGTGTTTCTGATAAAGACGTCACTTCCACAAATATATAGAAAACTGAATCAAATTTATAAAAAAAAATAAGAGCCATTCCCCAATTGATAAGTGGTCAAAGAATATGAACAAGCAGTTTTCAGATGAAGTAATCAAAGTTATCCGTAGTAAAATGAAAAAATGCTTCTAAATCACTACTGATCCAAAAAATATAAATTAAAACAACTCTGAGATATCATCCTATACTTATTATCAGATTGCTAATGCGACAGAAAAAGAAAAATGGAAAATGTTGAAGGTAATGTGGGAAAACTGAGGTAATAATATACACTGGTGGAGTTGTGAAATGATTGTCATTCTAAAGAACAATTTGGAATTATGCCCAAACAATTATATAACTATGCATACCTTCTGACACAGTAATACCATTACTAGATTCATATCCCACTAAGAAAAAACAAACAGGAAAAGTAAATATATGTACACAAATATTTATGACAGCTCTTTTGGTGGTAGCAAAAAAATCAGAAATCATGGGGAAGTTTGTCAATTGGAGAATAGCTGAACAAGATGTATAAAAATGTGATAGAATGCTATTGTACTATACAAATCACAGCAGAAAAACCTGAAAAAACTTAAATGAATTGATGCAAAGTAAAATGAGCAAAACCAGGAGAACACTGCGCAAAGTAAAAGTAAATCTGTACAATGACTGATTGTGAACTACTCAGCTATTCTCAGCAATACAATGAACTAAGACAATTCTGAAGGATGATGATGAAAAATGTTATCTATTTTCAGGGGGGAAAATGACAGAATATGAATAAAGATTGTAAAATACTTCTTTTTTTTAACTTTATTTTTTGGGGAGTATGGATTTTGGCTTTATCCCTCAAATAGAAATAACTGAGCCAAATTTATAAAAAATAAAGAGCCATGCTCCAATTGATAAGTGATCAAAAGATATGATCTGTGCCCAAAGGGCTATAAATTTTTGCATATCCTTTGATCTAATAACATGACTACTAAGCATGAATACCAAAAGAAATACAAAAAAAGGAAAATGACTTATATGTACAAAAATATTCATAGCAGCTCTCTTCTCAGGGCAAAAAACCGCTGAAAATTAAGGGGATGCCCTTGTTCAATTGAGGAATGGCTCAATAAACTTTGCATGTGTTTATGATAGGAAATAATGAGCAGGATGCTCTCAGGGGGAAAAACAAACCCTGGAAAATCCTACATGAACTCAAACAAAATGAAACGTACTGTATACAAAGTAATAGCAATGTTCTGGAATGATCAACTGTAAATAACTGCTTATTTTCAGTAGTACAATCATCCGCGACTACTCTGAAGGACTTAGGATGAAAAATCCTATCCATACTCAAAGAAGAAACTGGTTGTGTATAGACTAAATACAGATTGAAGCATTCTCTTTCTTTTTTTTAACTTAATTTTTCTTGAGGGCGTTCATTTTCATTAGGATAGGAAATCAATGTTTTCTTTCACAATTTGAATTTTTGGAAATGTTTTGCACAACTTCACATGTAGTTTCTTAATTGTGAGTGGTAATAAGGAAGAGAACCTAGAACTCAAAAATTTTAAGAACAAATGTGTATAAAAATTGTTTTGAATGTAACTGGGGAAAAAAGTTAAACAAATTTTAAAAAGGGAAAAAACAAATAAGGAGTTAGGTGAAAAGAACATTTCTATACAGTCATAGAATCTTGGCTCTAAAGCTAAAGGGACTATCTAATTGGTCATATAAATAAAACAATTCCTTCATTTTGCTGATAAAGAAACCAAAGATCCAAGGGATTAAGTGGTTTTCTAAGAGTCACAAAGTAAATGTGTTTGAAATAGAAACTGAATTTAAAGTCTGTCTTTCTCCATAGACAAAAGCATAAATAAAAGCATGAAGGTAGGGTTATGGGGCTGAGGAAAAGGTATGGTGAACAAATCAGCTGAACTTATAGTTCTGTTATTTTTATAATCAAAAATTCTTAGTGGAGTGATTTTCCATTCCTTTGCTGATATTCAATCCCGTATTACTCTTTTGTCCAATGTGATCTCATAATCCTCTCTATGTAGTCTTATCATCCAGCTACAGGACTACTACTGCCTTTAGAATATTCCTTTCCATTTTTTTCTTCCACATCTTGCTAAGTTTACCACTTCTTTCTTCCTACTTCTCACCTGTTATATTCTTATATATCTCCTTTAAAAGCCCCATTCAAGTATCTGAAACCCAATTTTTGCAGATCTCCAATCATTCACAACCTCATCAAATGTGGACCTTTTTTCCTTTGCCCTATTCCCCCAGCTCACAAAGCATCTTGCTTTGTATCCTCTTAACTTCTTTATTGATTTGTTTATACTATATGTCTATCCTTCTAGACACAAAAGGGAAGAAATTTCCTGATTCCTCTACAACCAGTAGTACTGCACTATTTGATAACTGCTGGATGAATCAAATTAAACTGAATGGGTAAAAGTACATGCCAGAAATATTACAAAAGAAAAATCAACAAAATTTGATTAATGATATGATTAATAATAATAAACACATAAATAATGTTTTAAGCCCTAATTTTAACAAGTCAGAGAAAAATACGGTTTTTATATGTGGAGAAACTGAGGATCAAAATGGTTAAATGATTTGTTCAATATCACAAAATTAAAATATATCAAAGGTAGGATTTGGATGCAGTTCTTCCTAATATCAAGTCTATAGCTACCTATCCACAATGCCACTGCCTCTTCATAATGTTATTTCTTCTAAAGTCACAGAGAGGATCATAAAGAGTTTCAATAACAGCACAAGGATCTCAACCTGAGGAAGGTTTCCCTCTCTTAAGAGGACCTTAATCCATTAAGGGAGTATTTCATTACACCAAGATCTTTCCACATGTAATTGCATACCTTCATTCCTTTCATTCCAATTTCATTATTTGCTTTCTTCCCAAGTAAATACACAAGGGAAAACACAGACACAAATGGAATTATTTTATTTGGATTTAAAGATGGCTTTCTTCCATCTTTCTTCCATGGAGATATTGTATCCCAAGATTTATATAGTAGTTGTTTACAATTCAGGACACTTTTTCCAAAAAA
>JAJPUD010001833.1:44393-95160 GCA_023553655.1 Myrmecobius fasciatus
AGAGTCCTGAATTTCTTGAACTTTTCAAGAGATCACTTCATTTTCTGTACTTTTGTTCCCAATACCAACATAGTAACTAGCAAAATGTGGGCATTTAATAATGTATTGAATAACTGGACTTTCTACCTCAGAGAGATTACACTGACCCAATGAGAGCTCTATTTTAATTTCTTTTAAGAAATTTAAGAATCTTATCACAGCAACTAATTCACTAAACCAATAAAACCAAATACTAACAATTGTCATTCTCCAAAATAAAGTATCTTGATGTTATAATCTAGAAATATAAGATACTATTTCAGTTTACCCAATGTGTAAAAACTACTTAATTTCATTAATATCAACTTTCATTTTTTCCATTATAAAAACATTTTAAAAAGTACTAATCACAATACTACTGTATAAAAGTTAAGTCTAAAGTTGACAATTGTTTAATAGCATTTCTCTGACAAGATCAAATATTATTCAGAATATCTGTCACAAGGTAAAAAAAATTACAAAAGTTTTTTTTCAAGAAGTAGTCTCCCTACAGGTATCATTCAGAAGTCTTCAGAAATTACCATTTTTTAAAATCACAAATATTTAAAATTCAAATTACAAAATTCCCAATCACTTTATTTAATCATGATTTAATCTATAGAGAAAATATGAAATGATCCAACAGATAAAAGAGAAAAACTAATTAGAGGGGGCAGCCAGGTGGCACAGTGGATAGAGCATCAACCCTGAAGTCAGGAGGACCTGAGTTCAAATCTAGTCGCAGACACTTAGCACTTCCTAGCTATATGACCCTGGGAAAGTCACTTAACCCCAATTGCCTCAGCAAAAAAAGAGAAAGAGACACAGAAAGAGAGAGAGAGAGAGAGAGACAGAGAGAGAGAGAGAGAGAAAGGGAGGGAGGGAGGGAGGGAGGGAGGGAGGGAGGGAGAAACTAGAGACCTAGGCTGTCTCTTCCCAGTATACTTCAAGTAGGATCTGGTTCATCTAAGGATTTGGATCCTGCCTTGCAAACCACCTTATTATTTTGAAGGTAAGTAGTTATACTATGCTTCCATCATGAAATGTTCATCAACATACTCTACAATAATGATGGGGGAATGCAGGGATTATGAAAGAAATTCAGGGATTATGAAAAATAATCATTTTCTTCCAATCAGTTGAAATTAAAATAATTTGCAAGGTTGTGCTTAAAGTACTGACTAAGCTTTTCCCACTTTGCTGGAAAACAATACATAAAATTTTTTTAAAAAAGAATTAGGGGTAAGGGAGCAGTTAGAAGTAAAAGATGGTAGAGTGAATTCATTAAATTATCAAAAACAAAGGCCAGGAAAAGCCTATGGAGGGGGAAAAATGGAGAGGAAATTAAAAAAAAAATGTATCTATTAGACCAAACAATTATTTTAAAATCTACTATCAAGAATCTATATGGGGGCAGCTAGGAGGTGCAGTGGATAGAGCACCAGCCCTGAAGTCAGGAGAACCTGAGTTCAAATCTGGTCTCAGACACTTAACATTCCCTAGCTGTATGACGTTGGGCAAGTCACTTAACCTCAATTGCCTCAGCAAAAAGAAAAAAAAAAAAAAAAAGAATCTATATGACTTTTACTAAGAGTTAAACCAAAATTTAGTCCAAGTAGAATAATAACTTAAAAAAATGAACAAAAAACATGTGAATATAGGAGAAAGGCTTAAAGAGTAAGAATTCTGATAGCTTGCATCTCACAAAATACTTCAACTTTATCAAGAAAATTACTTCCTGTTTCATAGACAGGGCAATGGAACACCAAAATGCTTCTACTCGTAAAATAATCACTCCCCCCCCCAAAGAAAAAAACAACAAAAAATGCTGGACTTTCTTAATATATAAGATTAGCAAATAGTTTCTTTTGTACCTCTAAAGATGACAAAAGACCAAAAATATGTATGCAACTAACAAAACTACCACATAATATTATTTTTCTTAGAGGAAAGTAAAAGTTGCTAAACAATGGAATAAGTTTTCATAGAACAGTATATAAAATCATTTTCTAAATGCCTTTTTAAAACATAGAGCCTCTTCAGTCTGAAATAATTTAGATATATCTCTATTTAAAAATAAATATTTTTGGTTCAGAATTACTTTTTAGGTCAAAAGATGTTAAGGACCCCACCTACTGCTAAAACAGACAAAAGTTCAACGAAAAATAATACTAGTACTGCATTATATGAGATATTTATATTGTAAGATGTAAGTTTTTAAATAAGTTAATAGTCAAAAAAATTTTAAGAACCTACTATATATCAGGCACTGTGCTAAGCACTAGGAACACTCAAAAAAGACAAAAAGTGCTTCTCTTTAAGGAGCTCAGTCCAATGCCTGGAACATAGCAGATGTTTAAAATGGTAGCTGACCAACTGTAAATTAGAGGTCAATAGTTACCTGACAATTGTTAAAATCTAATAGAGTCTCTCTAATATACTGCACTCTAGATATTTATTTTAAAATTAATAGCCTCATAAAGAGCAGAGATTCTAATAATTCATTTTATTCCCCACAGGGCCTAGAACAGTACATACTCAAATATTTAGTGAAGAAAAGACAATTAACATTAATATTTCAAGACACTAGTCTTTAGGCAACTTGAAAATATTAGTTATGATAGTAGAAATGACAGAAACCTTAGCAGGGAAAAATTATGCTATGTTAGTATTTGTGATAGATTAAAAAGCAAAAGTCAGGCACACCCTAACATATAACTTAAATTTCTAAAGATTCGATTACTGAAGTCCCCATGGGCTAACATCATATAAGGGAAACTGACTAAATGGGATTAGAGACTCTCAAAAACAAAATATTGACCACCCAAATGGCAATAATGAGGAAAGAATTATTCCAATTATTCAATTTTTTAAAAAAAGCATCTACTAAGTTTATTCTTCTTGTTCTTAATATAATATTAACTTCCCTAATAGAATTTTAGGTCATGGAATCCTATCTATGCTATTTAAACTAGAGACTAATAAATTTCAGTTCTCTAAGTCAGAGGTTAATATGTAGAATCTTAGTAAAAGGGACACACATAGGGACACACAGATATTAAGTGTCTGAAGTCTGACAGGAATGGACTTGGGTCTTCCTGAGTCTAGGTCCATTGTTCTATCCCCTGTGCCATCTGCTTACCCTTCAAACACACACACACACAACTATCACATGCCTTCATATTTGTTGATATATAAACAATACTACTAATTTGAAAAAAAGAATAATAGCATCTTCAAATTATCTTAGAACTACCAGATCACATAAGCAACAAGATGGGAAAACAGGCATTTACTCTAATCCCCACAACCTGTCTAATCTCTCTAAAAAAATAAAAATAAAATTGATGCACTACCAATATTACAACTTCAGTTCCTCCATGACTCAAGGTATCTAGCATCCACAAGGGTAAAAAAACAACCAAAAGGAAAAAAGATCCAAAACCCATGAATGGACACATTGATCCTGAGCTCACTTAGCAACCCCTCCACACACCTTCCCCAACACAAGCTTACAACAAATCTCATTCTCATTCAGACCTTGATTGGTCCCACAAGAACACAGGTTCTAGGCTATGGCAATTTGCCCCAACTAAGACTGAGTATAATGCCTCAAAAGCAAAAACTAGCTGAGGGACACAATCCTGCTGCATCAGCACTACAAAGCTCTTAACTACCTGTGCCAGGCCAGATAACTCCACATCTCCAGAGTTGAAGCTATGCCAACAACCCTGTAATGCCAGCAGAGCCAGTTCCTGGGCAGATAACTGGTGTACTGCAAAACTCCAAATTTCTACTGCCAAAGAACTAAGAGGGAGCATGACCAAATATGAGGACAGGACACAATGTGTGTGCAGTCATATACTTCCTCAAGCCAGAAAGAAAAAGAGCAGAATGTATCTGGGGCCACTTCTGACCACCCAAAGGTCAGATGAGGAACAGATCTAGAATAAATTAACCATGAAATGCTCAGCATGTGAGGAAGCAGAGTGACTGAGAGATTCAAGTCCTACAAAAACAATAACCAGAGAAAAGGGACTAAGTAAGCAATAAGGAAAAAACAAAAAGGAAACAATTAGGAAAAAAAAAGGAAAAAACACAAAGACCTTGAAGATAAACAGAATAATAATAGGAAAAACTGCAACAACAAAGGAAATATGGCCTCCAAATTTAGTAACTGAGTTCTGCATAGAGGAAGAAATACTGTGAATTAAAAGAAAACTATCTAACACTTGAAATAGAGTAATCTTATAGGTTTGAGGAGAAAATGATGAAAGCAAAATTATGACCTGCCCAGAAAAAATAAGGGGCAAAATAAAAAAACAGGAATTTGCTCAGCTAAGTCTCATTAAAGAAACAAAATAACAGTAGATTAGAACTGCAGCTATGCAAAAAAGAAAGACAATCTTCAAGAAGAGAAACAAAAAACATTAACACCAAAAGAAAATATGCTTACTGTGAACATAAAACACATTAATATAGAAGACAAGATACAAAGTGACATTCCAGAAGGAAACCACAGGACAAAAAACTTTTAACATGATAATTAAAGAAATAATGGAAGAGAACTACTCAAAACTTCTGAACATAGAAAATGAATTCCAAATGAAAGAATTCAAATTGCCTCCAGAAAATATGCAATGCTGCAAACTCCAAGTCATAAAGTGGTTAAATATAAAAATTCAATTCAGAAACAAGTTCTACAAGATTACTTTTCAAATAAAAACAAAAGGGTACCAGAATAATACAAGACTACTCTAGAAAACATAGGGATGGAATAATGTATCCCAAAGAGCAACAGAGTATAGGATGAAGTTCAGTAAGCTACTAGGCAAATCTGAGATTAATTACACATGAAAAAAAAGGTAGACATTTAATAATTAGAGTTTGAAAAATTTTTACAAAGGAAATCAGAACTTGAAGAGATGATTTGCTTATTGAACACAAAATTTCAGGAATGAATGATTGCAGCAACAGAAGAGTGACAACAGAAAGACCAATAAAACTTTTTTCTAAATGTCAAAGAGACAGTGATAAAGATGGAAAACTAGTTGAGATAATATTAAAGAGGTGACATTATGGACAGAACTTGGTGACATCCTGCCTACAGGTGAGTGAATCAATGAGTGTTTTTGCAGGACCACATAACAACATGGGAGAATACATGAAAGAGGAGAAAAGGAAGTAACAAAGAGGAGTATATGGTGGGTAAGGGTCAAATCAAGGATTAGCAATCAGAGAAAGGCTATCTTTATGGTCTCAGAGAGAGAAAAGCCTAAGGGGGCAGTGCAGCCAAGGAGGAATAAGTGAAAAAGAGAAGGGAAGGAAGCCTTACTTTGGTAGTAGGGAGTTCAACTAATTAATGCTTCTTTGGGTAAAGAGAGAAGATCTGTGAAGGGAGATGCTGACACCAGGCATGAACTAGAAGACTTGGGGACTGAAAAGTCTATTCATCACATAGGAGGAGGATTGGAACCACTGAGGGCAAATGGCACCAGGGGAGTAGGACAGCATGAACCTAGGGAGGAGACTTTGAAGCAAATGTGGAGGAAGGGAGAAAAGGGAATCAGAGGAGATTATAGAGTTGATGAGGGTAAATCAGTGGTAGGTTACATAATAAGGGACCTGGAGGGGGAGGGATTTACTACGAGAGCCATCCCTCTCTGACATCTGCAAAAATTGGCACTATTCTAGGAGACATAAAGGAACTAAAATCCATGAAGTCCTATAACTCGGAGGCAGAAAGAGCCTAGAACGGATCCCATGGAAGCTTTGATTGCATGAGGAATACAGAATCATAAATACAGGTTATGAATAGAAGAATAAGGGTCTACTGTAGGCAGACAGAAAGAGTGCTTAACTAAGAGTGAAAGAAATCCTTTCTAGAATGGGTTGCAAAAAATAAAATTTTAAAAATTAATGAACAGGATTAGTAGAAGAGGAGAAGATGAGGAAATCTATTCAACTAAAAGGGGGAAGTGGATTTTATATACCTAAATAAAAGAAACACAAAAATTAACTTAACAAATAAAATCCCAAAAAATAAGAGGTAATGAATGAGAAGAAAGGATCAGTGAAGGAAAGAGAGCCAATGGAAATAAAGTCTACAGCATAAGATACGGAGAAATATTAATTCAAACTATACCATCTTAGCCAAAATAGGTATCATACTTATCTTTTACTCCCTTTCAAATATCAAGCATTCCCACTAATATTTCATTTCTTGAAATGTCTTCAATGTATTACCAAAACAATCTATAGTAAACAATCTGGTATAGTCAAAAAAACCTAATCATAACTGAAACAAATGAAAATGTTCCCAATAAGGCATCTGTACTTTGCTATGATTGGATCTTCTTTGGGATGCCAAGAGTAAATACTAGGGAAGCCTATGCAGAAAAGAAATTAATGAAATTCACCAAATAATCTAATAATTTTAAGTCAAAGATTATTAGAAGAAAAATTGTTATAACCTATTGATTTTAAAGACCAGATTTTCTTTCTTATTCTTAATATAATAGCAAGAGTGAAATGTTTCCTTCTAACAGCAAAGAGCATTGATTCACATCTATTATAGCCATCAGAATAAACTTTTTATTCAGTTATTTTGAGATAATATACACACTGAAGAAAATATTAGTTATATATCCTAAAATTCCTCCAACCCTTTATCTATGGTTTAATAAAAAGATAATAAATTATTAAATTAATAAAAATTAAATCAATAATTATAAAAATTAATAAAAAGGGCAAGAACCCAGTGTCATTAATTTTTGAATGAATGCCTATAGTAGCAAGCAAAAGGTTTTCTATACACTACATTCAAATACTTCTTTATATTAGTAACATTTTCTCTTTATAACTTCTATTGGCTGTGCACCAAAATTATTTGTTTTGTCAGGAAGTACTCTCATTGTTAGAGATAGACTAAAATTTTAATACATAGACTCTACTAGAAAGTCTAAAGGATCCACGTAAAATCATCAACATTTCTATATGTTACCAACAAAGTCCAGAAGTGATACAAAGAGAAATTCCATTTAAAATAACTGTAGATAATATATTTGGTAGTATACCTGCCAAGGCAAAATCAGGAATTATATGAACACAATTATAAAACATTTTCCACACAAATAAAGTCAGATCTAATCAACTGGAAAAATAACAAAGTGCTCAAAGGCAGGCTGAGCAAATATAATAGAAATGACAATACTACCTAAATTAATCTACTTATTCAGTGCCATACTAATCAAACTCCCAAGAAATTATTTTACAGAGCTAGAAAAAACAACAAAGTTCATCTAGAACAAAAGGTCAAGAATTTCAAGGGAATTGATGAAAAATGCAAATGAAGGTAGCCTAGCTATACCAGACCTAAAATTATATTACAAAGCAGCAATCAACAAAAACCATTTAGTACTGGCTAAGAAATAGAGAAGTCGATTAGTGGAACAGGTTAGCTTCACAAGCACAATATTCAATGACTATAGTGATCTAGTGTTTGAAAAACTCAGACTCCAGCTTCTGGGATAAAAACTCCCTGTTTGACAAAAATTGTTGGAAAAATTGGAAATTAGTATGGCAGAAACTAGACACTGACCATCACCTAAAACCATATATGAAGATAAGGTCAAAAGGGGTTCATGATTATGACATAAAGAGTGACTATAGTCTATCTCTCAGATCTGTGGAGAAGGAAGGTATTTGTGGCCAAAGAAGAACTAAAATATATTATGGAATGCAAAATGGATAAATTTGATTATATTAAATAAAAAAAAGATTTTGTACAAACAAAACCAATGCAGACAAATTTAGAAGGGAAGAAGAGAACTGGGAAAAAATTTTACATTCAAGAGTTCTGATAGGGGCAGCTAGGTGGCACAGTGGATCGAGCACCAGCCCTGAAGTCAGGAAGACCTGAGTTCAAATTTGGTCTCAGACATTTAACATTCCCTAGCTGTGTGACCCTGAGCAAGTCACTTAACCCCAATTACCTCAGGGGGAAAAAAAAAAGAGTTCTGATAAAGGCTTCATTTCTAAAATATATAGGAAATTGACTGAAATTTATAAGAACTTCAAGTCATTCTCTGATTGATAATGGTCAAAGGATATGAACAGACAATTTTCAGAAAATAAAACTTTCTAGTCATATGAAAAATGCTCTAAATCATTATTGATCTGAGAAATTCAAATTAAGACAATAATGAGGTAACACTACCTACCTCAGATTGACTAAGACGACAGGAAAAGATAATGATGAATGTTAGAGGGGATGTGGGAAAACTGGGACACTAATACATTGTTGGTGTAGTTGTGAACTGATCCAATCATTCTGGAGAGCAATTTGGAACTATGCCCAAAGGGCTATCAAATTGTGCATACCCTTTGATCTAGCAATGTTTCTAGTAGGCCTGTATCCAAAAGAGATCTTAAAGGAGGGAATGGGACCCACATTTGCAAAAATGTTTGCGGCAGCTCTTTTTGTAGCAGCAAGAAGCTGAAAAATGAGTGGATGCCCATATAAATTATGGTACAGGAATGTTATAGAATATTATTGTTCTGTAAGAAACAATCAGCAAGATGATTTTAGAAAGGCCTGGAGAGACTCGCATAAACTGATGCTATGTGAAGTGAATAGAACCCAGAGATCACTATACATGGCAACAAGATAATATGATGATCAATTCTGATAGATGTGGCTCTTTTCAACAATAAGGTGATTCAGGCCACTTTCAAGGATCTTGTGATGGAGAGAGCCATCTATATCCAGAGAGAGGACTGTTGTGGATCACAACATAGTATTTTTACTTTTTTTATTGTTGTTTGCTTGCATTTTGTTTTTTCTCATTTTTTATTCCTTTTTGATCTGATTTTTCTTATGCACCATGATAATTGTAGAAATACGTATAGAAGAATTTCACATGTTTAACATATTGGATTACTTGCCGTCTAGGGGATGAGGTGGAACGTAAGAGAGGGGAAAAAAATTTGGAACACAAGGTTTTGCAAGGGTGAATGTTGAAAATTATCTATGCATGTTTTGAAAATAAAAAGCTTTAATAAAAAAAAGAAAACTTTTTTCTTCAACAAAAGGACCTGGATGGATGGAAGGAAGGAAGGAAGGAAGGAAGGAAGGAAGGAAGGAAGGAACAAAGGAAGGGAGGGAGGGAGGGAGGGAGGGAGGAAAGGGAACACAAAATTCAAGGGCAGAATTGTTTTTTCTTTTTCTTTTAAACAAAGGATTTTATATCAAAGAAAAACACAAACAGGACCTCTGCTATTAGTACTAACAATGTAAAAAAGATGAATCAGTTTATAAAAATAGCTAAAGAAATTTGGTCTAAAATGAGGATTAAAGAAAATGATAACAGCAAATATTTATATATTGCTTTGAAATCTGTAAAGTGCATTATATACAGTGTAAGCTTATCATCACTGGAGATCTTTTATTACAAGCTCGTCATATATGTTGTAAAAGATATTTTCATTAGGTTCAGAAAACAAGGATAAATATTTTAAAAACCTAGAGTGGACAAAGTAATCAAAAAAAAAGTAATTAGCAATGTCAAAGGCAGCAGAAAAGGATGAGGACTGAAAAAAAAAGGCCATTAGATTTGGCTATCAGGAGATCATTGGTAACTCTGGAGAGGGTATTTTTAGTTGAATGATGAGATTATAAACTGGGTGACAGATTTAGAATCAAATGAGAGGAGAGTAGTAGAAAGTACCAGTTTATGCATAGCTACAAAGGGAAAAAGGGATACACTAAGACAGCAAGCTAAAATACTAGGATCAAGTGAAGATTTTTTTAAGAATAAAGGAATTTCTTGGATGTGCTTTTAGGCAGCAGGGAAAGAACCAGTAAATAGGGAAAACAACCATTAGAGGCACTAGGATATTTATAGCCTTTAAATGTATTTTAATATAATTAAAGTTAGTAAACATAGCAATGCCAGTAAATTCCCCATATAGATTTTTTTCACAGCACCCACACTTTCTTATGCTACATATTGAATCGATTAAAAATCAAATGTTCTTTGCTATTATCAGTCATAACTAGAAAATCCTAATAATTTGTTAAAACGGAATGTATAGTATACAACTTTATTTCTCACGGCATCATAAATGAAAGCACAAATCAGTAAAGTACTTTTTGTCTAAAGCTTTAAGCTTTTAAAGGTTGAAATTTTTTAGAAAAAAATTAAAACTTTTTATTTTCCATGCTGACTGCCTAATATTTCTACCAGAAAAGGTTTGTTAGTTCAAGTATGAATTCAGAGTTGTTAATAACCACACACAAACAGTAGGCATTAATTAAATTTGGTGTTCGGCATTTTTAGCAGAGATTCCCAGTGATGTGGCTTGTGCTAATTCACATTTTTATAAATGACATGAACATATAAGTTGTTATGCTTATAAAATGTGAAGATTACACAAAACTAGGAGAGGTAGTCAACATAGTGGACAATATTTAGGATCCAAAACTATATTGGTTGACTGAATCTAATAAAATGAAATCTTTTTATGGACTTTTTTAATAAAGTTTTTTTCTTTTCTTTTTTTTTTGCTGAGGCAATTGGGGTTAAGTGACTTTTTCCAGGGTCACACAGCTAGGGAATGCTAAGTGTCTGAGGCCAGATTTGAACTCAAGTCCTCCTGACTTCAGGGCTGGTGCTTTATCCACTGTAAGTTTTTTATTTTCAAAACATATACATAGATAATTTTCAACATTCACTTTTGCAAAACTTTGTGTTCCAAATTTTTCCCTCCCTCCCCCCAACCTCTTGCCCTAGACAGCAAGTAATCCAATATGTGTTAAACATGTATAATTTTTCTGTACATATTTCCACAATTATACTGCATAAGAAAAATCAAAAAGAAAAAAATAAGAAAACAAAATGCAAGAATAACAAAAAGAGTGAAAGTACTATGTTGTGATCCACACTCAAGTCTCCACATTTCTCTTTCTGGGTGCAGATGGTTCTCTCAATCACAAGACCATTGAAACTGGCCTGAATCACCTCGCTGTTGAAGAGTCACATCCATCAGAATTGATCATCACATAATTGTGTTGCTGTGTACAATGTTTTCCTGGTTCTACTAACTTCACTTAGCATCAATTCATGTAAGTCTCTCCAGGCCTCTATGAATCATCCTGATGATCATTTCTTGTAGAATAATATTCTAAAATATTCATATACCATAATTTATTCAGTCTTTAACTAATGAGCATCCACTCAGTTTCCAGTTCCTTACCACTACAAAAAAAAATGTTTGCCACAAACATTTTGGCTTATGTGGGTCCGTTTCCCTCCTTTATGATATCTTTGGGATACAGGCCCATAAGATGAAATTTTGAAAAGGTAAATATAAAATCTTTAACATAGACTTGAGAAATCAGCATCATAAGCACAAGATATAGCAGGCAAAGCTAGCTAAAAGCCTGGAAAAAGAAAAGATATCAAGAATTTATTGGACATAAGCTCAATGGCAAGTCAGTCAATAAACATTTATCAAGCACCCACTATGTATGAGGTTACAAGAGGTTGGGGATGTAAAGGACAATCCATGACAAAAAGGAGTTCATAATTCAATGGAGAAAACATACAAACAAATGTGCACAAACAAGATATATGTAGGATAAAAAAGGAAATAATTAACAGAGGAAAGTCACTAATATTAAAAGTATTTAGGGTAGGCTTCCTGTAAAAGGTGGGATTTTACCTGGGACTTGAAAGCCAGGGAATCCAGGAGGCAGAAATGAGGAAGAAGAGCATTCCAGGCATGGGGGACAGCCAGAGAAAATGGTTGGGGCCAAGAGATGGAGTTTCTTGTTCAGGTAACAGCAAGGAGGTCGTGTCACTAGATAGAAGAGTAAGTGGTAGGGTGTAAGGTTTAAAAAGACTGGAAAGATAGGAGGGGGCTAGGTTATGAGGGGAGCTTTGAAAGACAAACAGAGCATTTTGTATTTGATCCTGGATGTAGTGTGGAACCACTGTAGCTTATTGGGGAACAAAGCAAGTGACGTGATCAGAAAACCATATTCATGGCTGAATAAAGGATAATAAAGGAATGATAGATTATGCTAAATAATAACTGATTAAACTTAAATGTATAGCTTGGAGAATGAAAGATTTAGCATGGTTATGATAACTAACTTTGAACTTATGAGAAGTCTGTCCCCTGGCAAAGAGATGTCTAGTTCTTTTTAGGCAGCATTAGGAACAATGGGTGGATGATGCAGAGAGAATTTTCAGCTTAATTTAAGGAAAAAGTAAGTAATTAGTACCATGTGAAAATGTAATATATTGCCTTAGGAGCTAGTGAGTTGCCTTAGGAGATTTTCAGAATTGATAAATTTACTACTCAATTGGAGATGATTTGAACTAGGTTCCTGTTCATATTGAACAGGCATTACCTTTGAAGCCCATTCCAACTTTGAGGCCAGTGATCTTGAAAAAAGTATATTTACAAATCAAATTAAAAAACAAGGATACTCCAAATTACTAAGTATTTAACTAAAATATTTGGCTATGATGAGCCACAATCAAAAATCTACTTTTTTATTTAATTTCATAAATCTCCATAAACTGATGTCACAGAGCAAGTAAAAAGCAGCAAAGCGTAACTGTCCACAAAAATGTAAATAAAAATAAGTAAAACTAAGGACAGCTTCCTTAAAACAAGTTCAATCCCTGGTCAAGTTAAAAAAAATAGTCTTCTCTCCTCTTCTTTACAGAGACAGGAGGTAATAGACGTGAAACTGATGTGTTTATTGGGCTTCCTTTTCTTTTCTCTCCTTTTCTTTTTCAACATTATTACAAGGTCCAATCCCAATAGACTGTGGATAGAAAATGCTATCTGCATCCAGAAAAAGAACTATGGAGGTTAAATGTAAATCATGAACACATGCTCTAGGTTCATTTATTTTTACCTTTTTTTTTTCTTTCCCATGGTTTCTTCCTTCAGTTCTGATTTTTCTCTTTCAGCATAATTCATAAAGCAACGTGTATTAAAAATAAATACTTTTTTGTGTGTGTACAAGGAATGAACTACTTTTTATTATAAGTAATGGACAAGGAAGGGATATATTCAGGAACAAAAAATGTCAGTAAGAGTTTAAATCAACTTTTAAAAATTAAATCTTAATGATGGAAACATAGTTGATATATGCTAAAACTGAAGCAAATTATTGATTTTGCTCATTTGTGTTTTGCCAGAATAGTTAGGAAAAAGCCCCTGTGCATCAATAAAAAGAAATAGACTGTAAATTTTAAAAATTCATTTAAAAAAATCTATATTATAATATTTCAATCCTTTAATAAATTTCCATCACACTAAAGAGAAACTCTAACTAAAGAAACATCATTTTTGCCATTTTTTTATCTTCAATTTATTTATTTAATATTTGCCCCCAATTACATTTAAAACAATTTTCTTTCACATTTGTTTTTAAAACTTTTGAATTACAGGATCCCTCACTTCAAATTAAGAAACCACATGTGCAAAACATTTCCATAAAAGTCATGTAAAAAAAAAAAGAACAATTTTCTATCATAATGAAAGAAAAAAAATCCTCAAAAATAAAATAAAAAAGTTATTAGTATGCTTTAATCTGTATTCAGACACAATCAATTCCTTCTCAGGATAGGGATAAGATTTTTCTTCACAAGTCATTCAGAATAGTCACAGATTATTGTACTGCTGAGAATGAACATTGCTATTATTTTGTATACAGCACATTTCATTTACTTGAGTTCATAGAGGATTTTCCAGGCTTTTTTTTTCTTCTTCCCCTGAGAGCATCATTTCTCATAGAATACTTCCCATAGAATTTCCCACAAACATACCAAAACTTATTCAGCCATTCCCCAATTGATGGGCATCCCCTCGGTTTCCAATTTTTTGCCCTAAGAAGAAAACTGCTATAAAAATATTTTGTGCATATAGGTCATTTATTTCCCTTAAAAAAAAAAAAATCCAGGGCAGCTAGGTGGCGCAGTGGATAGAGCACCAGCTCTGAAGTCAGGAGGACCTGGGTTCAAATTTGGTCTCAGACACTTAATATTCCCTACCTGTGTCTGGGCAAGTCACTTAACCCCAATTGCCTCAGCAAAAAAGCAAAAAAAAAAAAAATTCTGTTTTGGTATTTATGCCTAGCAGTGGTATTCTATATGCATGAATTTAAAGTGTTTTGGGTATAAATCATATCTTTTGATCATTTATCAATGGGACATAGATCTTATTTGACTCAGTTTCCTTTATGTTTGACAAATGAGGCCTTATCAGAGAAACTTGCTTTAAAATTGTTTTTTTTACAAGTACTATTGCAAACTGTATTTCCCCTCATTTATTCTCTCCTTTCACCCTGTTCCTCCTGACAACTCCTCCCCCAATATGTCTTCTTTTTTTAATCCCTTCCCCACTTACCATTCCTCTCCTATTTTCCTGCAAAGTCATATAGATTTCTATACCCACATTGAATTATTTCCTCTTTAAGCCAATTCTGATGAAAGAAGGTTCACGCACTCAGCCTCTTCTCCCTCCCTTTCCTGCCACTGTGAGTTTTTTCTTACTGCTTTTTTTCATGGCAGATAATTTACACTATTCCACTTCTTTCTTTCTCTTTCTCCCAGTACATTCCTTTTTGCATTTCCTTTTGCACCATTCTCAATTCCTTCCCTAATTTTTCCTCTATCTCTCTTACCTGATTTTCAAAATCCTTTTTGGGCTCTTCCTTAGCCTGAGACCCATTCTTACTTTTCTTGGAAACTTTGAATATAGGAACTTTGTTAACTTCTTCTAAATGTGCATTTTGATCTTCCTTGTCACCATAACAACTCTATAGTCAAACTTCTTTTGCTTTCTGCTCATATTCCTAGCCTATTACACTGCTTTTAACTTTTTGTTAAAGTAGGGCTCTGTTTCCAGGGTGGGACAGGTGCACTGTTTTCAGATATCCTCTTAGGGACCTGACTACAAGTCCTTTTTGCTGCTCTAGAACTATAGATGTGCCCCTGTAAGATCTAGTGTGGTTAACTGCTTAGTTGGCACTGGGTCCAGGACCAGGGCTGGGCAGGGGTCGTACTGGCACAACCTGCACTGGGATTATGCTCTGAACTCCCACTGTTGCCTTTTTCTGCTGACCTTCCAAGTCCTCTTTGGTATCCCTAGATTGAGAAGTCTGGAAGCCACCAATGCTGTGGTTGATTCATAGGTCCCGCTTTGCTGAAGCTGGGATTAGGCCAGGGCCGGGTTTGAAGCTGGGACTGCACTGGGATGGCCTGCACTGAGATTGCACACTGGGCTCCCACCTGGTTCCACAGACTTTTTCTGCTGACCTTTCAAATCTCCTTTGGTGCCTCTGGTCTGAGAGATCTAAAAATACCAGTTCTAACATTGATTCAAAGGTCCCTAGACGACCTGTTCCTACTTTACTGGTTTGAGGCTGGGGCTAGGGCTGGGGCTGGGGCTGTGCTGGAGCTTGCTACACTGGGACGTAGCACTGGGCTCCTATCCTGCTGTCACAAACCTCTTCTGCTGACCTAAATTATCTTCGGCGGAAAATGTTCTATTCCATCTTTTAGGGTATTTTAATGCTCTAAAATTTGTTTAGGATCATTATTTAAAGGAATTTGGAGCAGTTTAGGGGAGAAGTTGGACAAGTTCCTCCCTTTATTCCACCATCTTGACTCTGTCTCTTTTTTTCTGCTATTTTCAAAAAAAACAAAAAAGCCTAACACAAGAGATCCCTTTACACAATGTCAATAACACTTCAGAAGAGAAAAATAATAATCCTTATTTTTCAAAATTAATCATAGTTGACTAATTCTTCACTAAAATTAATGGAGCTTTAGTTTGTTTCTATTTAAACAAATAAAGATTTGATTTTACACAATAATTTTAGACCCAAAAAACTCTATTGTTACTATCGTTGTTTTGAGTTCAACTCTCTGTGACCCTTTTTGAGGCTTTCTTGGAGTGATTTGCCTACTCCAGCTAATTTTCCAGATGAGGAAAGTGAGGTAAACAGGGTTAAGTAACTTGCCCAGAGTCACAAGTTAATAAGTATCTGAGGCCATACTTGAACTCAGGTCCTCTTGACTCCTGAGCATGGTACTTTATAGACTATTCCACTTGGCGCTCATGAAAACTGTTTGTTGACTTGAACTCAACTATGAAATACCATATTACACTCTTGTAGGCCATTTGATCCTTACTTACCCAAACATAACAGTAATTCCAAACTTCTAGTTGCCAAACATTCCTCCTGTCTTTTGCATCTCATTGGATCTTAAAATCTTTTTTAGCTCACAATTTATACCTAACATCTTTCCATAATTCATAAGATCTTCTAAATTTACTCTAAATTTAAAAAAAGGGATCTCTCAACAGCCCAGAATAGTATTCTGCATATAATTTTTGTTATCATTCAGTAGTTTTAGTCATGTCCAAATTTTTGTGACCCCATTTGGGGTTTTCTTGGCAAAGATACTACAGTGATTCCTTTCTCTAGATCTTTTTACAGATAAGAAAACTGAGGCAAAGAAGGTAAAGTGACTTGCCTGGGCTCACACAGCTGGTAATTGTCTAAAGCTGGATTTGAATTTGGGTCTCCAGGATTCCAGGCCCTGTGCTCAATACACTGCTCCACCTGGTGTTCATAAAAAATGTTTGGTGAATTGAATTCAACTGTGAAATACATTATCACACTCCTTTAAGCACATTTGATTTTGATCCCAACACTATGAAATATTATCCCCACATGACAAGCTGCTAAGTGCTTGGATCTTGATTCTTAGTCCACTGTTTCTGTACTACACTATATACTTTCTCTCCCTAAGAATTTTAGAAAAATAAATTATCTCCTAGATGGTTTAGGTTTTCACTTCAAAATCTCCTACAACTTAATAACAGAATTATTTCCAAAATCCAGTTGTATAAATTCTCACAATATTCTAACATACCCATAAGATTAATATCTGCACCTATTTTTATCAGTAGTGACAAAAATTCAATCATTTGTCTCAATCAGATTTGTTTTGTGATCTCCCAAAACAGAATTGGTCTTTCCAACAACAGTTCAATACTTTAGCCTAACCTTCGTATTTCTTCAAGCTGTAAAAAAGTTTATAAAGTTTCATAATGGATAATGGTCAAAATAAATCTCCTTTCTTTTTATTATGAGCAGTCAGTGTGAGCTTCATTTATAAGTGCTATCTCAACTTCATAGCAAATTGCTAAGGCAGTTGGTTCAAAAAAAACCAGTTAAGTAGTAAGAATGTGATAAACATTTAGCTTTAACCAGGAAATGCTCCAGCAGAAATACCCTAGAGAATAAAATTAAAAAGGACAGAATTCACCAACTGGGAATAAAAATTAAAATAATGAATTTTAAAAGAACAAAGTTTCTCCAGAGGACAAGTGTTACAAACATCTAACACTAAAATAGTCAAAAGACAGCAAAAAAGGAATGTATCCAGTATGTAAAATATTCAGAGTAGGTTTTTAAAAGAGAAGAGGGAAAACCTCTAATGAAAATTATCTGTCATTAACCCCTGAATTTACAAAGCTGGGAGGAAAAAAGCAGGTGACATATTTCAAAGGAAGGAGGGAAAGATTTAGTCTGTTTTTCCCACCAGTGATAAAAATCCAACTCTTTCAAGAATAGAATTCAGCAAATAACAATGAAAAGTGAATTCTGACAGTTTTGACATATTAATCATAGTAGAAATTGCCATTAATTCAAGAACATATTCACTCATGAGCTGGTACTCAAGTTATCAGACAGAATCATTTGAGAAAATAAAACCTACTAAGATGTTCCAACATAAAATGACTCATTCTGAACTCACAAGTTTTCATGACTGACAATATTACCACTTAAAAAGCAAAACTCGTCTCTCTTCCTCTTAAACGATGACAGTCATAAGTAAAAAGCACTATTATTTCCTTTCTTTTAGAACAACCATTTCCACCTACTGCTACTCAGTCATTCACAGAACCATCCCACTTATATTCAAAAGCAAAATGAGAGCAACTAGGCAGCTAACATTACTTCTCAAAGGACAGAATTTACTGCCAACACTATTTAATCACATTCAAAAATTTGGAGAAAGGATTTCGTGACATATCAGCATCTAAGTACAATTTTGTTCCATAGACCTTCAACAGCATCCATAAAAGATCAAAATTAAATTTATTAGTCATTTCTACTATATCAATCCTAAAATGTAATGGATTTTATGTTGAAATGATTTTTTAACAGAGTCTGCATCTGTCTAAAGCCACCTTTCTAAGTTCTTGAATTAAGCTCAGTAATTTAGAGTTCCCTGAGAGTTTGTTTTAAAGTTGGTTTAAAAGTATAATTAAAAGAAAAGTTATCTCTCCTACTGGTAGCCCCCAGGATACTTCAGGTTGTTATTTTTAAGCATTACAAGTTAACTTGGTACCATCCCCAAAAGATATGTTGTCTTTCCTTGCCAGTCCTTGAAAAATTAGGGTGGATTTTATCTCTATTAAGGAGATTGCAAGGTCATAGTTTTGATTCCCTAGCAAAGATTACAAGACAAAGATGGGTCTTATAAAACAATTAACATTCTTAAATTGTCAATTAGGGGTATTATTGGCCTCACCAAAATGCCAGCCCACCTTTCTTAATACAGCCAACCAAAATGCTACACAACTAACAAGATCATTTCTCTTTTGTTTGTCAAAGGTCTCCCTCTTTACTGAGATGGCCAGTCTGACCCACTTTGTTAATAGGTATACACATCACTGTAAATAAATTGATCTTGCTCAAAGTCTGTACTTTTGTACATTATTGGCAATTTCTACTGTCAAACTGGAACAGCATATTAAAATTGTCAAAATTAACCTTTTAAAAAACTGTCACCAAGAAACTCTTCCATAAATCTTTAATTATTTATTCCACTGACTTTTAGAAAACTTCCATGCTTAGAAAAATTCCATGCTTTCTCCACTCTACTCCACTCTTTTCCCCACTGCTTCTGACTGTATACTGACAGTAAGAAATAATAAAGATAGCCAAATGTGTATTCAAAGGCTTCCTAATAGTAATAATTTATTTTTTAAAAAAATTCAAATCCAGAAAGAAATTCTTATAGTGGTAGAAATCCTCCAGTGTGAGATATCCTTTAGATCTCCTGACTCCTGCACTTTTCTAGTACAGATGCCCAAGCTTAGAAATACCATCATATTTTCCTTGTGCAGCATAATTGTGGAAATATGCAGAGAAGAATTGTACTTGTTTAACATATATTGGACTGCTTGCCGTTTAGAAGGGGGCAGGGAAGGGAGGGAGAAAAAAAATTTGGAACACAAGGTTTTGCAAGGATGAATGTTGAAGATCATTTATGCATATTTTGAAAATAAAAATTTTACACACACACACACACATACACACACCCCTTCAATATATATGCCTTCAATCCAGGTACTAACTTTGAGGCTAAAGTTGTTGGCACTCCCCCTACTCAGTGAACACTGTCCATGAAGAATTCCTCTATTGATTCCATTGATGCCTTCTCAGTCCTATTCTCCCTATTATGGTCCAATACAATAGGAGTTGTGAGGAAGTAGCCTTATTATTATCTACTCTTAATATTTCATCATAAGGAGGACTCAATGATACATTCTTTGAAGTGCTAGAAGGAAGGGGATGAATTCCCAGCATGTCTATGAATATCTAACATAACAGATTAGTTTTCCCATTAAAAACTATATAATTAAAGGTAACCAGATTCTAAGATCTCCAAAAGACCACTTAACCAATACTGCTGTACAAAACGTTTCTGTGGGAAAATGTTTTCAAGTTCCAAACAATCAACTCAGAAATAAACTGAAACATAAGCTATGGGTAAGCTGGGAATCATTTAAATGACTATTCATTGGTAAACTGCAAACTAGTGCTCAGGAGTATTATTTTATTTATCTCTCTAATTCATTGATTTACAGAGAAGGCAATACAACATTGAATTAACCTAAACAAAACTGAGTAAAACAGCTTAATTCACTGAGCTACTCAGAAGCTTTTTGCAATATACTCAGAATAATTATGATAGTTATAATGAAATCAACCATTGTAAAGAGGTCTTTTACAAGTTGTTTTTTTTTATAATTAAGGCAATAATTAATAACATATATCCTTAATATTTTTCAAGCCCAATCTTTTCAATGTTACTTGGCAATAAACTAAGGTCTCAATAAAGTATTTGTCTTAGAAGCTTTCAAGTAGTTTGAAAGAGCCTTTTTGAAAATATTAGCCCTACCCAGAGATACCATTCCATGTGTAAGTGGGCTGGTTCTCCATCTGGGTGAGAATACAAATTAGACTCCTAAACTTTCATAACAGAATGTCAACTCTTGCCTCCCCCATATTTAGAATTTAAAGCATATGGATCTGTACTCAATGAACAAAACAGATTACTGTGTCACTTCCACAATTCCAGGAGAGTTCAAATATGAAATAACTGCTACTTGACAAAGTCTTTTTTTTTTTTTTGTTTTCCCCCTGAGGAAATTGGGGTTAAGTGACTTGCCCAGGATCACACAGCTAGGATGTGTTAAGTGTCTGAGACCAGATTTGAACTCAGGTCCTCCTGACTTCTGGGATGGTGCTCTATCCACTGTACCTCCTAGCTGCCCCTATTTGATAAAGTCTTACTTGAAACAACTGAGATTTGACAGAGGTTAACAGACATGTTAACAAGCACTACCCTTTTATTAAGATAAATCAAGAGAAAGTAAAATTCATCCAACATTATCTCAGCTCCACAAAGATACAGCTACTGTTATTTATAACTTTAGCTTGGGATATAAATAAGAAATGTTCTTCTGAATGTGATTTTTCTACACCTTCCATTCTATTACCCAAAGCCTAGTACTCATTAAACTCCAACTTTAATTCACTGTACACAATTTTTATTTTCAAATAAACTTCTTTACTTTCTTTTATCAATTAGAATCTTATAACCCAACATGTCTTTTTAGTTGCCATGAAACCTAGATCTAAATTTAATTCTCAACTTCTATAATTAGTTCATTAACTGGGAGGTCACAGTGAAGAAAAGTCTAAACTTAGATCAATATGGATAGAATAAGCAGCAACACCTATTTATGATGTATGAGTCTTGAAATCGATATCAAAAAAGACGATGATCAGAATAAAAATTCTGAAGTGATGAACTTCATTCACTTCAAAAATTATTTTAATATATAAAAATAAATGTTATTCTCGTTTCAAGTCATTAACCCTAGAAATATGACAGATATAATTAAGTCCAAAAAAAGAATGCAAAAAGGTAGTCTTTTGGGTAAGAGTGTGCCTCTGTAATGAAATAAATTTACTATTTAGTAACAAATTTATTTTGACTAACAAATTCGTTTTAAAAGCAACGCAATACTTGTTTCAGAAAAGAAAATAACAATAATCATAACATCTCAATAAGCTCATAGCAGATTTAATATTTGTGATGGTTTTTTGGTATAAATACTTCATTAGGGAATTATTGCCCATATTGGCCTAAGGTTACAAGACCAGAAAAATAATACAAATTACCAAAGATATTAAACTACACAAAACCTAAATGAACAGGCATTTTAAAATGATGGTTCAACTTTCAATTTTCCAGAACAATGGATTATGGTTTTTACATAAATACATGAAAATACTAGAAAATACAAGGTATGCCATATCCAGAACTGAGAATTTTCAAAGCTGTGCCTTTCTTCTCACACCCCTCTTTAACTCCCCTCACTTTTATCCTCCACCTCCACCCATCTCCTGCTTTGTCTGAAATACTCTTTCCCTCCTCATCTTATCTCCCATCCTATCTTTCCTTTTAAGTCTTACCTAAAACCTCACCTACTACAAGAAGCTTTTCATGATCCTTTTTAATTCTAGTACCTTTCTCTCTGTTATTTATTTCCAATTTACCCTATACATAGCTTGCTTATACATAGGTGTTGTGTGGTATCTTCCCATCAGACTGTGAGAGCTCCTTAGGAGCAAGATTGCCTTTTGCCCTTCTTTGAATCCTCAGCATTTGGCAGAGTGCCTGGCACATAATAGGGGTATTAAAATATGCTAGCTAAATGACAGTAAAGTGATAAGAAATTTGACTATTTAAGAGTAAACTATAAAGGCAGTGAATGTATCAGTTTTCACAGAACAAGCCTTTTTCTAAACCACTAGGCTAAGAATCACACTGGGTTAATGAACTAAGGCATAGAATAGATTCCCTAACAACTCTCAAGAAAAATAGGAATATGGTAAATAAAAGGAGGAAAAATGCTCATTTCTTTTAGACCTATTATATACATCCCTGATTATATTTATGCAAGCTTTCTTTCCTGGAATTACCTACCTGTTTACCACACACAGAAATACAAAATTACTTGGGGTCACAATTCAAGATTCTTAATGATGTTTTATAAGCTTGACTTACCTTCCCAGACTTAAAAAATAAAGAAATTTTGAAACCAAGGTCTTCTAATCATATTGTTGTAGATTTTAAAAATCTCGAAAATTAACCTAATTAAAACAGCTAAAAAAAAAGGCTGCGCATTAAAGGAACAATACTGGTGTGTTCCTATATAAAATCAAGTTAGTTCTTATCAGACCTTTTTACTTTCAGATGAATGAAGTGTTTCAGTCAAGGCTTGTTTGTTTTTATTTTTTTTCCCTTAAGTTCAGGAAATTTTTAAGAATATTTTTTGTAGATCACACCTTTAATGATTACAGTTTCCACTACACTACATTCTTGATTTGATTCAAATTACCATAAGCCACTTTAAAAAGCAATTCAAAGAGCAAAACTGAAAAGATAATCTTCATTTACTATTACTATATTTACCATGAAAACAGCAAAAAGTAGCATAAGTACATAACAAAGCAAAAGAAAAACTTTTTAAAAACCCTTAAAGTCTTTAAGGGATAATCAGTTAGACATGAATATTTTAAACCTAACATTAAAAGAAAAATTTAGAATGTTTTTGGGACTATTTTACAAAGAGAATTATCAGAGTGTATTTCTGATCTTTGCACTAATTTAACATTCACTTGCCTCTTTTCTAAATACTAATAGTTATTAAACTGTCAAATTCCCTGCCCCTAGTGCCAATTCTCTAAAAATAATTCTCCATTACTTTACTTAAACACTATTACCAAAAATATAACTAATCAAAATAGATAAAAATAAGCTACCAAAAAGTGAATACCAAATAGAATTTTTTTAAAATCTATCCCTAAATTCTTCTTTCATTAAAAGTAAAATTGCTGATTTAGTTTATTTATGCAAAATATATCACATTATACTTGAAGATGATTTTTGTAAAGTACATCAAAACTTAAAAGATGGCTTTTTTTTTAAATATTCCTTGACAAGACACTAACAGCCTATTTTGCTATACTAAGTCTCTCAAGAACACTAATAATGCATCTTAATACAGCTTTCTCATTCTTCTTTCTAAAGCAAAATGAATAAGTGGGGGGGGAAAGTATGCATTGGTGAGAACTGTGAGGTTGCAGGACAAGATGATTAAGAAATGTTAATTTATCATGTCAATGCAACTAAATTAAGTGATTTTTTTCTTTAGTAATAGAAATGATACATCATAAATCAATAAAATAACAGGCGGTAGCATAATTTTTAAATCAGTATTTTTACGTTTAATTTTTATTTTAAAACACTTTTAAAATGTTTATTTTTAGTATTTTATAAACTATGTCTGAAAAACATTTAGTTCACTCTCATCACTATGTCCTTTATTAATCTCCAAAAACTGAAGATTAAAAAAAATCAATTTACAAATTCTAATAGCTCTTTATTGGGAAGTCAGCCAAACAGTACTTACCCATTTCTAAAATATGTAAATCCCTTCTTCCTCCACTACCAACATCTCTTTCCCTTTATAAGGTAATCCTCCTCCCCCCTCCCTTTTAAAGCCACATGCATCTAGACTTATTTTTAAAAGACCTTCAGAAATAGAGCAGTACTGCTTGCCCCAGGATGCTGGTAAAGACTATTTATTTCATGCTAGCTAATTTTCTCCCAAAGAAAAAAAGTCAATCAGCAGGTGTTTTTAAACACTTGCCATGTACCTACCACTACAAAATCACCATAAGATACAAAAACAAAAGTGAAACAATCTTTGTATTTAAGGAACTTAAAATCTAGCCTGGACCACAACATTTGGATATATAGGAGTACATAAAATAGATACATAGGAATTGTGTCCAGGAAAGGCAATAACAATTGGCCTGATCAAAAAAGGTTCCAAGTAGTAGATAATGTTTGGAATGAGTCTCAAAGAAAACTAGGGAGTTTGATAAGTGAAGGGGAGATGCAAGTGCACAGGGTAAAGAAAAAATGGAATGAGGAACAGAAAGAACAGTATGACTAGGAAATAATATGTAATAAGCCTGGAAATGCTTGTTGTTGGATAGGCCACAGCCAAGTTGTGAAGGGCTTTAAATACCAAACACAGAAAATTGTTCATATTTAATATCAGAGGTAATAAAAATCACTTTAATTTTACTATAAAACAGTGACCAAGTCAATCCTGAACTTTAAGAAAATCTCCTAGACTGAATTGTTATTCCTTTGATCAAATGCATTAATTGGAACCATTCATTCCTCCTCTGCCAAGTAATTCAAAAAGATTCTGAAAATGTTGTCGGGAGTAGGAGCTAAGTGGCCTTTCTATTGGTACACTTGCCGCTAGCTTAATTCTTAGATGGATTGAAGTGTTTCCTCAACTGTAAAATAATAAGCTAGCCTGGAAACCACTCTCCAGCTCTTAAACTCCAGTCCATATTCTCCACTCACTCTTATAGATCATTATTCTCTCACTCAATTCAATTAGGTGGTTGATTGTCCTTCATTCTTAAAGAAGACCTTAACATCAGGAAGGTGATGCCATGATATACAAGTGACATGTTAAGTGAGGGAGTGCTGGGCAAGTTCACCTGCCTCACTTTCCCCTCCGGAGCCTCTGAGTCCAGTGGCAAAATATAGATAAAGATGACTGGAGATGGCTCTTAATATGTGGCCTGTTAACAATAAGCCTATGGGCTTCTTGAGAGCAGGAACTGCCTTTTGTTTTTCTATAAGCCAGCACTTGGCTCAGTACCTGGCACACAAAGTGCTTAATAAACGCTCGTTGTCTACCTTTCTATCTCTAGCATTTAGCATAGTGCCAGACACACTACTACATACCTACTGGGTCATGTCCAATTCTCCCTGACCCCATTTGGGGTTTAACTGATAAAAAACACTGAAGTGCTTTGCTATTTCCTTCTCCAGCTTATTTTAGAGATAAGGAAACTGAGGCAAACTCCCTCAGCCTCCCTCAAGTGACTTGCCCAAAGTGACACAGCTAGCAAGTGTATGGGGTTGGATTTAAAGTCTAGGCTCTTCAACTCCACGTCCAGAGCTCTCTCCATTGCACTAATCCTCTCCCCCTCCCCTCCAAATACTACTTGGCTGACTATTCTCTGCCTAGCAAACAGTAGGCGCTTAATAAATGCTACCTGACTGGCTTTACATCCTCAGTGAATGGTATTGTGCCTGGCACACACAAGGTGCTTAATAAATGCTATCAGGATGATTAGCAGCCTAAGCTCCTCTTACAAGGGATTTGTGCTGGAAGCTTCAGACCATTCCACACAAACTCCCACACCCTCGCTTCCCCTCTCCCCTTGGGCACACTCCCCTCTCTTTGCTACTTCCCTTTTTTCCTAACCCAATCTGCCTCTCAGCTTTCTTCAATGCCCCTAATTCCTTTCCTGCCCCTCCTACATACCTCTAACTTCCCGACCGCTACCACCGGCACCCAATGTTTAATACAATCCCCAACGCTCTTGGAAATGACCTCTCCCCCATCCCCTACCTTCCCAAGGCAACACATCTTCCACAGACCCTGCTGGTGAAAAAATCTCACGCGCGCACACACACACTCACACAAGCATACCAAAGGAGAGAGAAGCCCTAACTGCCCAGGGCTTCCGGGCTCTCCTCAGCCCCGCCCCCTCTCGCCTCTAGCAGACGTTTAGGACCTTAAGTCAGCTCATTACCAGTCAGTCAGACAGACAGACACACAGACACCCGGGGCCTCTCCCGTCCTCTCTCCACACCAATACCCGGCTCCGGCCCCGGCCCCCTCACTCACGGGCAGGCATGTTGGTTCCAGGACAGGTTCGCCTTCTGAGGGCTCAACGAGGACCGGTGATCCGAAGGCTGGAGGACATCATGGTGACGGATCGGCGCTGGAATGAGCTCCCAGGAGACCTGGGGGTAGCAGAGGCTTAGGGGGCGGGGACTGGCGCCTCGCCAGGGCCCGGCTCTAAGTGAAAACGGGCGCCACCGCCAACACCGCCCCCCCCTCACTCCCGGCTCCCTGGCTCTGTGGCTCGAGAGCGGGGCGGTGTCACCGCACGCTGACGTCAGCGCGTCTCGCGTGGGTAGAGGCCCGTCTGCTTCCTTCTGCCCGGGCGGGGGAGAGGGGGAAAGGGCAAGGAGAGGGCGGAGCGTCGTACTAGTAAAGGCCTGTATTCTGACTCAGTAGGCCAAAGAGTGAGGCAAATATAATTGGTAGCGGGGACAATTAATACAGCAGTTTTAGCATTATAGTTCTGTAACGGGGAGTGTCCTCAACCCAACCGGCCCCTCTCATTTGGAAATCAAGAGTCGTAAACTTTTATTAAGCTCCTACTATTTACTAAAGGATAGGAAGAGATATAAAATAAAGCCCCTATTAAGTGAATTTTACTATCTTGGTCTCTAAATAAGTGAATATCTGGAGTCGCACAAAGCAATTCTAAACACAGGTTTTAAAAATCACTTTAATCAATATCCCAATGAGGGATACAGTTTACAAAAGGAAAATTCTCCTGGGCAGGAGACGCACCCCACCACCTTCCAGTTATAGGAAAGGAAGAGATTCTGTACACAAATATTAAGTGGTGGATTACAATACAATTATTTTCAGGGTTTGATTGATTTCCCCTAACAAGCCCAAGTCCAAGTGCAGGACAATGTGGGTGCTCTCCAGCCCTTTGGTAACAGTTCTTAGGTGATTTTTTCAAATCCCAGGAGTTGTTAGCTGGTAGGGGACAGGACCGGAGTTCTGTGATGGAAACAGGTTCTGCAGTCTTTGATTCACTTCACTGAATATACCTACACAGGAGACTGTTAAGAATTGATTGATCATTTTAAACTGCATTGCAAGTTTCTAGCTCCCAAATCAGAAAAGGCAGCTCTGAGAAATCTAAATTATTAGTATATTTGTTATATATATCATCTTGATAATTATAAAAATCATAATATTTTCCCACAATGTCTCATCTCAAGGAGCTCACAGTCTAATGAGGGAAACAACGTGAAAATAAATTACTTTTAAGATTTACAATATACATGACATAATAATCCTATGAAATTAAGGCCTTACCCCTATTTTAAAGATGAGGAAAGGAGGATTTAGAGAAGTTAATTGACTTCCCCAGTTCACACATTTATAAAATGCCCTTCAGAATGTGAATCTGGATGTGCTGTATCCTAAGACAATTCTGCACTATTGTTCAGAATCAGATAATTTAGATCTAAAAAGGACCTTTTAGATAATGTTTCTCACTCCCATCTTTTACAGATGAGGAACCATAATCATAAAGGCTAACATTTATAAAAATGATGATCAAATGATGATCAAAACATGGTTTCATAAAGGCTAAATGACTTGGCAAGTAATAAACCTTGCCCAGCCCTCCCTCACTTAAATCCAATTCATTTGTCCTGATGTCATGATCTTCTTGGAGAACAAAAGGCAAAACAATAGGTGGCAGAATTAAAACCAAGTCTTGTAATTCCAAATTCAATTCTTTATGCTATATTATGTTGGTCCCCATATCTGCAGATTATAAAAACTAAAGATATCTTCCTCATAGCATAATTTAGGGAATTTTTTTCCTTAACTTGATTAAGATTTGATATTTCTAGATTTTGGGGGACAGCAAGTTAAAGTTACATTTAATTTGGTAAATTTTCAGGATTGGTTAAAAAATGAGTCTAAATGAAATTTTGATTAATGTTTGGGGCTTAGGAAAGAATGATCATAGAACACAAAGCTGTTTAACTCTGATGTTTATGTTTTCCAAGAAGGATCAGCTGTGGACTGGAAATAATAAAAAAGAAATGACTAATAGGGAATTGAATCCTCAGATAAGTAAGTAGATAGGAAGAAAACAGGTAGTTACCCTTAATGAGTTCAAATCAGAAAGTACAAGACATTGAAAGAAATGACATAAGGTTGTTGAGCCATTGTCAGTGACCTTTGAAAGACAAAGATGGAGAAGAGAAGAGGTGCTATAGGATAGAAAAAGGGCAAATATTGTGCTGGTTTTCAAAAGAAAGGAGAGAGGAAAGTCAACAATCTAGTCCACTGAGCTTGACTTGAATCTCTGGCCAAAATCTAGAATATATTATTAAAAAGATGGTTATAGATGAACATTTATAAAAATCACATGGAGCCAACATATAGCCAATAGTCATGGTCAACATGGAGCCAATATAGTTTTGTAAAGAAAAGGACATACTAAACTCATCTTATTTCCTTTTTTGGAATGTAAACAAAGGAGATGCTGAAGATATAGTTTACCTAGTTAAAAAGATGAGGGTCAGACGATACTGTTTGGTAGATTCAGAACTGGACTGAAAGAATTGATGTTAATAATTCCAAGTCACTTGGAAGGGGCTTTTAAATGAAGTGGTGAAGGGCTCTGGCTATGGCTCTGTACCTTTTAAGATTTCTGCTGATAACTTGGTTAAAGGTATACATGATATTCTTACCAAGTTGCAGATGGCACAAAGGCAGCAATAATAACTAATACACAAAATCATGATCCAAAAAGATCTCAACAGGTTAGAACTTGGGACAGAATCTAATGAAATAAGTCTCGAGATAAATGTTTTCAAAAACTAAACAATATGAAACCAGCTTATCAAGCTAAGAGTCTGACTTTTCCTTATCTGTAAAATAAAGATAAAAATATCTGTATATATCTGTAGACCCAACTCTGGAGACGGGTGCCCACCCTACTCTTGACTCCAGGTTCATTACTCTATCCATTATTCCACCAACTGCCTCCAATAAATTAATCATACCTAGAAAGAATCTGCTGAAAGCCTTTCCTCGCTGTATTAGTAACTGAATATGACTGGAAGATTCCTCCATGGAAAATGTCTTTATTTTCCCAAGAACTTTTTTTTTTGTGATTTCTCTCTCTTAAAAAAAAATAAAATTTCCAGGAAACTTTTCTTCATTAATTTTGTGAATTGTATCCTTGCAAGAAGAGTTGATGTCATATTGGATGGAAATTTCCCCAGATCTTTTGTTAGAGGAATAAGCCAGACAGGTGAGAAATTTAACAAAGTGAACCTTCCCTTTTTGTTGCAAAAGTCTTGGATGCAAGGGTTAGATTATGAAGAAAGAGTGGAAGTCAGATTCCCTTTGGGAATAATGTTTGTTTTATTTTGAATAATTCTAATTGCTTCCTTTGGAAAAGTCCAGATGAGGATGATGACATTATAGTCCTATTAACACAAGTATCCTTCCAATGATGCTATATGGTTGTGAATCATGGAAAATCAATGATTTCTGAAAAACTCAAATTTCAGGCAGTCTAAACGATAGTGGAAATATGCATGATGGGTATTAAGTAGGCTATAGTATATTACCAATGAAGAATTGTATAAAGGATTGTATACAAGGAACAGCAGTGCAAAACATGTAAACAAGGACATGTATGACTGGTGAGATGAATGGAAACTCTAAGAGAGAGTTTCTGAGTAATTAATAATCATTTTTTTAAATAAGCTAATTGATAATCAGTAAATTGAGGGTTAGTGATCTCAGTAACCAAAGACAAAACCATGGAGATTCCTGAATGCTTAAATACCTTTGGAAAAGGAGATGCACCTAAGAAATGAAAATCAACCCCTATTGGTGAACAATTATTGAGAAAGAAGACATATTAATGAGGATGTAGGCTAAAAGTCTTCAGCTCTTCCTACTGAGAAGGTGGCTTCATTATGAGACCCAGCTGCCTCCGGCAAATAATCCATCTCTACTCAGGCTTCTCTGATTGATTTTCTCCCAAACTCCAAAGGTGGAATACAACGACATGAGCTTATGTCCTAAGGGCAAGAATTCACCTAAATTAGATTCTGTTTATTCTCTAAACAGAAGTAAATTCTTCTAGTTGGGTAGTATTCTTCCCCTCTCCTCTCAGGATAGCGGAGCAGATTATCTAGAGGATTTGGGCAATCTCATTTATCAGCAGTGTCCTTCAAAGACTATTTCAATGAGGAAATCCTAATTTAATAGTTATTAATAGAATATAAAAATACTTTTTCTAAGAGGGAAAGGAGGCAAGCCAGTGGTATAAAAAGTACAAGGGTTAACAGATGGACATTGGAGAATTGTGTTCAATTCTAGATATCACATTTTAGGAAGCACTGACAAAGTTAAGAGTATGTCCAGAAGTAAACAGCTAGTTTAGTGAAGGGCTTTAAAATTATGGTATATGAAATCAGCTGAAGAAACAAGAGATGCTTAGCTTGAAGAAGGAAAGAAAAAAAAAAAGATTCAGGAGGGTTGGATAATTGTTATCTAGGAAAGGAATTGTTCTCCTTGGTCCCAGAGGACCAAAGTAGGATTGAAAAAAGTTGCAAAGAGGCAGATTTATTCCTAATGTAAAATAATAGATTGTTCCTAACAATTAGGACTATTAAAAATTTTATAAGCTGCCTTGGAAGGGACTCAATTTCCCTTCAACAAAAGTCTTCAAGTATAGATCAGATCATTTTTTATTACAAATATGGCTGAGGTAGCTCTAAGTCACTGGGTAACAAAATGGTCCAAGACAAAGAAGGATCCTGTGCCCTTGGATAATTGACTTAAAAAGTCATTCACATAACTATCCTTATCAACTATTTATACTGACCAATTGAAAACTATTCCCATTTATTAATCCCAAGTAACATTTATTGCCCAGGAATATATATTAGCACTTGCTAGTTCGGTAGACTAACTCTACAAAGTAACTAGGATTAGTTTCCCAATTTTATGAAATTCCTATTCTTTCTCTGTCATTTTAGCTGACCTAATATTTTGTTTATTAGTTTTATCTTTTTTGTGACCCCATTTGAGGTTTTCTGTGCAAAGATAATGGAATGGTTTGTCATTTTCTTCTCCAGGGTATTTTACACTTAAGAAAATTGAGGCAATAATGGTCAAGTGACTTGCCAGTGTCTGAGGCTGGATTTTAAGTCAAGTCCTTCTGATTCCAGGCCTGGCTCTTTATGCACTGCCCCACCTCACTGCCCCTGAACTAGTGTAGAAAAGATAAGACCCAAATGTCCCAACCAATCATCCAGGAATGATAATAAGAGTTTATAACCTGTAGTTGCCACATGAGTGAGAGCAGTCTTTTATAGGACCTTAAGTAAAGAGCCATATTTCTCTTGTGACCTAAAGATCTCAGGTAGTAGAGTTTCATTGAAGGATCTGGAGATACCAGTTCTGGAGATCAGAAAGTAGGCTGGAACTATACATGTAGGAATAGGATAGAGGTGGAAGTTGAAGCCACCAGAGTAAATGAACAATAGAGGGAGGCAATATGGATGGAAGAATAAGTTGTCAAGGATTGAGACTAATTAACTTGAAATTTAAAGGAAAAAGAAAGACCAGAAACTGAGGTTCTAGGAAGGGAAAGAATATCAGGAGTATACAGGAGTGCTGAAACTAAAGGAAGTTTCTGTGAGAAAATTTTAAGAAGCAGCTAAATTTGTTATCCAGTTTTCCAGAACAAATAACTTCTAAATATTTTGTTGTATTTTTGTCTCCAAATGAGAATTTCTGTGCCAGAAAAGAAATTAGCAAAGAGCTTTAAGAATTGCCAGTGAGGAGGCAGCAAGTATTTATTGAATATTCATAGAATATTTGGCAATATGTTATTTGCTTGGGAAATGCTATAGTCCTTGCTTTCAAGTACCTTAAAATCTAAAAAAGGAGATAAGCTTTTAAAATATCCAATTTGTATATGAGATATAATCTTGCTTAAAATTGAGAGTATTGTGAGCGATAGCACATAGCAAGGATGGGGCCAGCTGGTAAGGAACTTTTCAGCTAAATTTAGAAATTTGTGCTTCAAAAGGTGATGAGAAACCTCATCTAGAATGGGAATGGGAGTGGGGGGAAAGGCAGAGACAGAAGGGAAGGAAAGAAGAGAATGAGAGAGAATCTTATGTCCTTCTCCTTAATAAAATCACATGACTGAAGACACATTCCTTCTTCAATGAAAAATAGAAAAGACAAGGACAGAAACAAGAGAGATGCTTTAAGGCCTGGAGGCCCTAAGGTACCCAGGTGGGAAGAGCCTGAACCACCTTCCTCAGGAAGCTTACAGCAGGCTTTGCCACCAGAGAAAAGAGACCCCATTTAGCCAGTTAGTGTCCTTTTTTATGCACACAGTTCCAGCTCAGGAGATATCAAAAGATTTTTCTTCAACCTACAGAAAGTGGACAGAAAACAGCTATCAACTACCTGATGTTCTGAAGCATTCAAATCTAGGTTATTTGAATCAAAGTCCAGTGCTCTATTCCGTGTTCTATTGCCTCTCAAATATTCTCTACTCTGTTCCCTTTACTCTGATTTCTGGATTTCCATACAAGAGGATATCTTGATAAGCAATGTTTCTCTACCATACCTTTTTTCTTTTGAATAAATTATACCCTTTAATTGTTTTATTCCAGGCACAATTCACATCCCACTAAGCCCCGCTCCTATTTAATAATATCTATGAGGTCAAGTATACCTCATGGCATTAGGAACTCTAAATCCCATTATTCTGCACATTTTTTATAGACCTCTTAGGACATGATTATTATAGCTGCTAATTTCTTGCACACTGTCTCCTGATCATTTCTACTTTTATATTCTGTGGGCCACTGATTCTCATTTATAAAATAAAGGGGTTAGACTAGATCTCTTAAGGTTCCTAACAGCTTTAAATTTACAGTCCTGTTATTTGTCTTCCTCTGTCATGCCTGGTACCCTGTGCTAAAATCCATGCAATCTGACATAATGGTTGTCAACCAACCTTTTTCTCTTCTTTACCTATTATTTTAGCTTAATGTTATAATCTGATTTTTAAATGTTTATATTATTAACATGACCTTTTTTTTGCTTGTCAGCATTTATTTGGGTTTGAAAATTCAATCTATCAGTTAGTTAATAAACATTTATTAAGTGCCTACTATGTGCCAGGTACTGTGCTAAGAACTAGGAGTACAAAGAAAGACAAAAGATGATGCTTGCTCTCAAGGAACTCTTTGTGTAATAGAGGAAACAACATTTAAACAGTTATGTAGAAAACAGCTATATACAGATAGAGATAATCAACAGGATAGGCACTAACATTAAGAGAGACTTAGGAAAGGCTAATTGTAGAAGATGGGATTTTAGCTGGGACTAGAAGAAAGGCAGGAAAACCAAAAGGTGGTTATGAGAAAGGAGAGCATTCAGAGCAACTAAGTGGCACAATAGATAGAGCACTGGGCCTGGAAACAAGAAGGTTTAGTCTTGAGTTCAAATATGGCCATGAACAGCAGTGTGGCCCTGGGCAAGTCACTTAACCATGTTTGCCTCAGTTTCCTCATCTGTAAAATGAGCTGCAGAAGGAAATGTTGAACCACTGCGGTATCTTTACAAAGAACACCCCAAATAGGGTCATGAAGAATGGGAAACAAGAACAAATGAAAATGCACATTTGGGAATTGAATGTTTTGTGTGAGAAGCAGCTATGAGGTGAGTATTACTGAAGTACTCAGAGTATCTAATGGAGAAGAGGGGGAAAGATGTAAAGTATAAGACTAAAAAGGTAAGGGGGTATGAAGGTAAGAAGGGCTTTGATGCCAGAGGATTTTATATGTGATACTTGAAGTGACAGAAGCCACTGGAATTGATTGATGTGGGCATGGGGCATATGTGTGGAGGTGTGCATGTGTGACATAGTCATACCTGTGCTTTAGGAAAACATTAACTGTTCTTATAGAGGAGTTAGAGGAGACATTTCAATAACAACTGAATGACAATAGTAGAAAGAGTCATAAAATGGAAAAAGATAATCTGGATATTAATTCCAGCTTTGCCACATACAACTGTGTGACTTTAGACTATTTCTCTTGGCTTCCAGGAAGTCCTTACAGGTAAAATATGAGGGTTGAGCTAGATGAACTCAGCTCTCTTTTAGCTCTAAGATCTTGAGCTATGACACAAACTAATTGTGTTATCTTGGGCAAGTCAATATAACTGGGGACCTGAACAAAATGAACCATCTACTGTGCCTCCACTGAACCATTAGTTGCCTTCAAACCAAATGATCTGAGGTCATGTACAGTTTTAACCTTTGTAGTCCAAGTCATTTTCAGTGATAGTAACCACCGGGAAGGCAAATCATTCTAACTTCATGCTAAGTAGCTTTTTAATTAAAAGACTATGGCAATGAGAACCTGGCTCTGCAGGACGGTTATGTTTCTGTTTAGGCCATTTCAAGTTACTGTTTAACGAATTTCGAGTTCTCCATTTCAGTAAAATTCTTTCCTCAAACACATAGAATAGAAGAAATTGAAGAAAACAAAGCACCAAGGTAGGTTGATATCTGAACAAAGCATTGGCCAACCCTTTCACCCCCAACAAGTACTTTTTGCATATTACACTCTCATTATTCCCAGAGCCAAATGTCACAGTCATTTGCGCTTTTTAGAGATAAAGGCCAATGAATAGTGAACAAAACAGTGAAATAACAAGGTTAAGAGTTCTTGATTAAAACAGACAAAACAGCTGGAAAAGATTCTTTAGAAACACTATCATTTTAAACAATTAGAGGAAAGGCATTATCTATCATGTTTATTTGCTAAAATACTATCTAACACTAACATTTAAATGTAGTATAATGGTGCTTTTTTTTTCTTGTAAAAACATCCACAAGCACACACATACAAGCATACATACAAACACAAGTACACACACAAATGCACACATAAACACATGCACAGTTTTCCAAAAAGGATGATTTTATTAGCTGGCTCTTAGATGAGCAGAAGCACATAAAAAAGGAAACACAAATCTGCTGAGCAAATGAAATACACAAACTGAAAGAATCAAAGAATGTTCAAGCCATCAAGAAATTGATTCTGAACAACATGTTAAAGGAAGTGATAAGAAGCTTTTTAAAAGTGTATTATCATTGCTGGGAAAATTGGAAACTAGTGTGGAAGAAATTAGGGCTTGACCCACACCTAACACCACATACCAAAATAAGATCTAAATGGGTTCAAGATCTAGATATAAAAAGTGATTTAGTAAGCAAGTTAGAGGAACGTAGTATAGTTTACATCTCAGACCTGTGGAGATGGAATAAATTTATGTCCAAAGAAGATCTGGAACTCTTAATTGAACACCAGATAGATAATTTTGATTATATTAAGTTAAAAAGTTTCTGTACAAATAAAACAAATGCAGACAAGATTAGGAGGGAAGCATCAAATTGGGAAATCATCTTTACATTTAATGGTTCTGATAAAGGCCTCATTTCTAAAATATATAGAGAATTGTCTCATATATATAAGAATTCAGGCCACTCTTCAATAGATAAGTGGTCAAGGTATATGAACAGACTATTTTCAGATGATGAAATTAAAACTATTTCTAGTCATGAAAAGTTGCTCCAAATCACTATTGATCAGAGAAATGAAAATTAAGGCAACTCTGAGGTACCACTACACACCTGTCAGATTGGCTAAAATGACAGGAAAAGATAATGATGAGTGCTGGAGGGAATGTGGGAAAGCTGGGACACTAATACATTGTTGGTGGAACTGTGAACGGATCTAACCATTCTGGAGAGCAAGTTGCACCTATGCTCAAAAAGTTATCAAACTGTGTATACCCTTTGACCCAGCAGTGTTTCTATTGGGCTTATATCCCAAAGAGATCTTAGAGGAGGGAAGAGGACCCACATGTGCAAGAATGTTTGTGGCAGCCCTTTTTGTAGTGGCTAGAAACTGGAAACTGAATGGATGCCCATCAATTGGAGAGTGGCTGAATAAATTATGGTTTATGAATATTATGGAATATTATTGCTCTGTAAGAAATGACCGGCAGGACTATTTCAGAGAGGCCTGGAGAGACTTGCATGAACTGATGCTGAGTGAAACGAGCAGAACCAGGAGATCATTATACACAGCAACAATAATATTACATGATAATCAATTCTAATGGACATGGCTATCTGCAACAAAGAATTGTCTCAAACCAGTTCCAATTGTTCAGTGAAGAAAACCATATACATCCAGAGAGAGGGATATGAAATATGGACCACAACATAACATTGTCATGCTCTCTATTGAGGTTTGCTTGCATTGTGTTTCCTTTCTCTGATTTTCTTTCTTTTTTTTTTTTTCTTGTAGATAGGATTTTTCTTGCACAACTTGTCAGGTATTTCAACATTATTAACATGTAGTGGACTTCCTGCCATCTAGGGGAGGGGAGAGGACTGGGGGTAAAATTTGTAATGGAAAGCTTTGTAAAGATCAATGCTGAGGAATTACCCATACATATGTTATACAAATAAAAAGCTTTAATAAAAAAGTGTATTATCATCTCCTTTCCAATTTCCCAGTATACAGGGTTATAACTTCTTTCAGGCCAAAGACCATGTTTTCTATTTCTTGGAAAGAGCCTGCATCCAGGGCTTAGTGCATTAATGTCAATCTGGAAGAATGTCTTTATTAAACTGCCACATGGATTTATCTTGGCCCTTCTTTGTTCAATTTTTTTCTCAGTAAATTGGAAGAAAACATTTCTAGCATAATATAGTATACATATTAAATTTGTAGATGATACAGACCAGGTGGATAGCTAATAAATATCTGAAATACCTGTCAGATGACAGATAAGAATTACAAAAGATCTCAACAGAATAGAATGACTGACCTCATCTAATAAGGAAAACTTTATTTCCTTCACTGTTTACAGACATGATTTTGGTTACCATTGGTGTTCTAGCTAATGAAATATACCTAAACTTCTCAATTGTTTAGTAAATCAACTTCATGAAATAATAAATTAGTAATAAATGGGCTCACTCATATAGAAGGTATCATTCCATGACCAATTTCCAGCTGGTAGACATTTTTGGATTTAATTGAAGAAATGACCTTACCTGTCATTTATCCATTTGTAACTTTTCCATTTTTTCAACTATTATTTCATTTTATCCTCACAATTCTAGGAAGGAGGTACAATTTTTATCCCCATTTTACAGAATGAGGAAACTGAGGCATATAGCGGTTAAATGACATGAGCAAGGTCACAAAGCCACTTAAATGCTTGAGAAAATCTTTGAACTCAGGTCTGAGGGAAGAATCTACTGGATGAGATTGAAGAATATGGAATTAATTAAGTACATATGTAAAAAAATGAACCTTCAAATCATGATGAAACATTGAAGACTTTAGTGATAAGTATACTCATATCCTTCCATTCATGTTTCAATCCTTTATGTGTTTTCATTCTATGTGATTGTTGTACATACTCTTTCACAGATCCTCCATGGAAGATCTTTTCAACATAATAAAGGCCCTCTTCTAGATATATTTACATTTCATAATTACCTGCTGGTCTCACTTTGACCTGCCTATCTCTTCTTTCTGTCATGTATTTCCTGAATGATTTCCCTTGCATCACTTCTTGGAAATATTTTGAGGCCTTTTTAATACCCTCCATTGTATCCTGAGTCACCTGAAAATTTGATACTTTGGAGATTTCAGTGTTCAAAGATTCATAGCCACTCAAGGGGAAAAACATTGATCTTAAGATTTTTTCCATTTTAATTTTTTTTCTATTTCCAGCATGAAGTGCATAATAAAGGCTTAGAAATGCTTGTCAATTTTACTGATGTTAGGTAGATGGGTAAGAGACCTTGCTTGGAGTCAGGATGATTTGAAATCAAATTCTATCTCAGGTGTTTATTAACTGAGTGATGTTGGGCAAGTTACTTTATCTCTCACAGCCTTAGTTTCTTCACCTATTAAATGGAGATAGTAATAGCATCTGTCTCATATGGTTTTTGTAAGGATCAAATTATATAATATTTCAAAAATACTCTTCAAACCCTAAAGTAATATATAAATGCTATCTATTATTATGGGTTTCTTTGGAAACCTTCAGATTATTAAAAATATTCTGCAATGTTCTCAATTCAATCTGTCCTTTTCTTCCTCTTATTCAGTTCTAGACCAGAGTCATTGTCCATCATGTGTTCCTGCTATAACTATATAAACTGAGATGTTAAGTTAATGGATTTGCCATCTAATCTGACCTGTCGTAGTTTGAACAATAGTCAGTTTTTATCTTTTTAGTTTTTCCAGCATAAATAAACTTCTCTGTATGTTTCTTTCTGTCTCAGTCTCTGACTCTCGCCCTCTTTCTCTCTCTGACTGTCTATATCTGCCTCCATATCAGCCTCTGTTTCTGTCTCTATCTTTCAAAGAATTTTTTTTATTTTTAATTAATGTTTCCCCAAAGATCCACCTTCTCTCCCTTCCACTTTCCCTCCCCTCAACCCCCACAATTGGAAAGAAGAAAAACAAAATCCCTATTATTAACATGTACCATCAAGTAAAACAAATTTTCACAAAGACTATGTTCCTTCTAGATGTCTCCATCTGTAGCCTAAGTCCATTGCCTTTTTATCAGGAGATGGGTAATATATTTCATTATACGTTCTTTAGAACTAAGATTGGTCATTTTGACGATCAGTGTTTGTCTCTCAGTTGATAGTCTTTATAGTGTTGTACATAGAAATTCTTCTAGTTCTGCTGCTTCTTTTTGAATCAGTGCATATAAATCTTTCCAGGTTTCTCTGAAGCAAAATAACTCTTGAGTGAACTTAAGTGCTATTGAAGAGATTCTATAATCTTTTGAGCCTTGATGTAATCAGCCTAATGCCATTTGCAGAAAAAAAGGAAAATTGTACTTGGAAGTCCTCACTATCTATACAAAATTTTTCATGCTTGATTAACATCACTGTATATCATTTTTTCTCACTGTTTTGTGTAGTTTAATGTTAATTTATTCAACAAACATGTCTTTATAACCTTAATAAAGTTATACTCTGATATTTACTAGCTATGTGACTCTTAACTTCATGATTTTTAAAAAAAAGAGCCTAGATATCTTTCAAGAAATTGTCACAGAAAACTATCCTGATATTCTAGAAGCAGAGAATAAAATAGAAATTGAAGGAATCCCCCAATCATATCCTGAAAAATATCCCAAAATGAAAACTCACAGGAATATTACAGCCAAATTCCAAACCTCCCAGGTCAAAGAGAAAATATTGCACTGTCAGAAAGAAACAATTCAGTATTGTGGAGCCACAGTCAGAATAACACAAGATTTAGCAGTTACTACATTAAAGGATCAGAGGACTTGGAATATATTCCAGAGGGCAAAGGAGCTAGGATGACAACTAGGAACCTATCCAGCAAAACTGAGTATAATCTTTCAGGTGTATTCTATGAAGTAAAGGATTTTCAAGTATTCTTGATAAAAAGACCAGAGCTGAATAGAAAATTTAATTTTCAAATACAAGTCTCTAGAGAAGCAAAAAAGATAAAAAAAAGTCAAAAGGAACTTAAAAATGTAAAACTTTATATTCTTATATGATAAGAATTTTCTCATTTTAGAGCAGTTAGAAATTATATATATGTGTATATATATATATATATATATATATATATATATATATATATAGAGAGAGAGAGAGAGAGAGAGAGAGAGAGAGAGAGAGAATACACAGTTGTTAGTTAAATGTGAAGGGATGATATCTTAACAAAATTAAGGATAAGAAAGAAATGCACTGAGGGAAAAGGAGAGGTAGAATTGGATAAATTGTCACACATGAAAGAGGAAAGAAAAACCTTTTATTGTGAAGAGAAAGAAGGAGGAGGTAAGGTAATGAGTGAACATTACTCTTGTCTTAATTGACTCAAAAAAGGAATAATACACACTCAATTGGGTGTAGAACTCCATCTTACCCTATGAAATAATAGGAGAGGAAGGGAATAAGGTGGGGTGGGTAATATAAAAGAGTGGGTTGGGGGAAGGGGTGGTCAAGAGCAAAACACTGAAGAGAGAATAGGATAAATGGGGGGCAATACAATTAGAGTAATTGTGGGAGAAAAATTGAATCATATCTCTCTTATAGGCCTTATTTCTCAAACATATAGAAAACTGAGTCAAATTTATAAAAATAAGAACCATTCCTTAACTGATAAATGATCAAAAGATAAGGACAGTTTTCAGATGAAGTAATCATAGCTATCTTAACCATATTAAAAAAAAGTTCTGATTCACTATTAGAGAAATGCAAGTTAAAGCAATTCTGAAGTACTACTACATGCCTATTAGATTATATAATAGGACAAAAAAGGAAAATGACAAATGTTGGAAGGAATGTGAGAAAATGAGACATTAATGTACTGTTGGTGCAGTTGTGAATTGATTGAACCATTTGGTATAGCAATTTGGAACTATGCCTAGAGGACTATAAAACCATACATATCCTTTGACCTAGCAATACCACACTACTAGGACTGTATTCTAAAAGAGATAAAAAACAAGTTAAAGGACTTATATGTACAAAAACTTTATAGCAGTGTTTTTCTGGGGGGTAAAATTAGAAATTGAGGGGATACCCATCAATTGGGGAATAGCTGAACAAATTGTATAATGTAATTATGATGGGATGGTATTGTGCTATAAGTATGATGAGCAGGATACTCAGAAAAACCTGGAAAGACTTCCATAAGCTGATGCAAAGTGAAATATTTCATGTAAAATGTTGTAAAATGACCACCCATGTAAGATAACTATTCTCAGCAATTCAGTGATCCAAGACAATTCAGAAGGATTTATGATGAAAAATGCTGTCCATACTCAGAGAAAGAACTTGTGTAGATTGTATCTGATGTACCTGAATATAGATTGAAGCATACTTTTTTCATCTTTATTTTTCTTGAGGGTTTTTTTTCATTTTGGTTTGTTTTCTTTCACAACATGACAGAAATATTTTGTAACTCAAATGTATAACATATTGAATTGCTTGTGTTCTCAATGAGGGAGCTTGGGAAGGAGGAAGGGAAAGACTCTGGAACTCAAAAGTTTTAAAAATGAGTGTTAAAATGTTTTTATATAATTGGGGGAAAATAAAATGCTAAATAAATTGAAAGACATGAATAAATAAAGCCAAATGATGGAGAAAGTGACTGCTTTTTATACTCCTTTTAGATTTATAATGAATCTTCATTCTCTCCTCTGCTTCCATATCTGCATAGGCTAGGCAGCAATGAATCTTCAGCAATAGTTCCCTCACACCGTGGCTTCAAAAGAGTACATTTTGAGGCTGATTCACTTTTGCTTTAATCCTTAGAATAGAATTCTACCATATTTTTTTTCCTTCTGCTTTGTTTTGCTCCTCTCAGCCTGCACAGACATGTTGGCAGGTGAAAGATACTCTCTTGAATAAACAAGTCTCACTGGGGAGGCCCTGTAATATTTGGGCCTTGATGTAATCAGTGCAATGTCATTTGAAAAAAAAAAGTATCTGTGGGTCTTCACTACAGAATTTCTATACAAACAGAATTTCTCTTCCATTTATTTCCTATGCTTGATATTCTTTATGCGAGTAATCCCCATTATTGAATAGCATTTGATCTCCTTTTTGTATCTTATTTGTTATTAATTCATTTATTCAACAAGTCTTTACAAATAATTTGAAATATACTATATAGGATATAATCATACTGCTAGGACTCATGCTCTTAAAATATTAAGCATTACCTTAATATATGTGGTAGGAGTGGAAAGGGGTACAGTATAGTTACTGAACCCCCATGAATGGGGTTCTTATTTAACAAATTAACTAGTAGAATTCTATTAATAAAAAAAATTACTAAGTAGAGAGTTAAGAAAGAAGACGAATAATATAAAAATGCACCCATAAAGCAGGCACACTTTCCCACTGATAAAATATCCATGATGGAGAACAAGCATAAACTTATAAAATCTCAGGGAAGAAACTCATTTATAGGGAATATATATATATATATATATATATGCATATATACACATACCTATATATACACACATATATACACATATATGTATTCATATACACACAGAAATAATTCACAACTTCAGATTGAAGAACTTGACATCTTTTGTCTCTCTCAGGAATAGACCACACAACTTCTTGATCACTTGTCTTTTGAAATATTGAAGTACTATTAAAACTTAAGCAAAATTAGTATCTATGAGTTTTTCTAGGTCAGTCTCCAAGGCTGGGCACTGAAGGGTTTCTGCCTCTTAGGAAGTATGTGGCTTCGAAGAGAAATGCAAAGACAAGATTTAACTTTCTTAAGTCAGTTCTTCTAAACAGCAAAGGACAATACAAAGACTTCTTTCAGTTCCCTCTTTCAAACAGTAGAAGGCAGTGAAAGTTCTGAGGTCTCTTCCCAATCCTGGTCTCAGCAGAGATCATCTTTCAGATTTTTTGAGGCCTAAGTTCAGCTCAGCTTAGCTCTTTTTTATGTTAGAATACTTAAGAAATCGAATATATGTATAGTTATTGCCACACATCATATTTTTGTTCAGGAGAAATCGTATCTCTAAGAGAGAATAATCCGATAAAGGAAATACAATGCAGGCAAACATCAATAGAGAACATGAAAATGTTATGTTGTGGTCCACATTTCACATCCCTCTCTCTGGGTATATATGGCCTTCTTCACTGAACAATTGGAATTGGTTTGAAGCATTTCATTGTTGAAGAGAGTCATGTCCCTTAGAACTGATCGTCATATAGTACTGTTGTTGCCGTGTACAACGATCTTCTGGTTCTGCTCATCTCACTCAGCATCAGTTCATGCAAGTCTCTCCAGGCCTCTCTGAAATCGTCCTGCTGGTCATTTCTTACAGAGCAATAATATTCCATAACATTCATATACCATAATTTATTCAGCCACTCTCCAATTGATGGGCATCCATTCAGTTTCCAGTTTCTAGCCACTATAAAAAGAGCTGCCACAAACATTCTTGCACATGTGGGATCCTTTCCTTCCTTTATGATTTCTTTGGGATATAAGCCCAATAGAAATGCTGCTGGGTCAAAGGGTATGCAAAGTTTGATAACTTTTTGAGCATAGCTCCAAATTGCTCTCCAGAATGGTTGGATCCATTCACAGCTCCACCAACAATGTATCAGTGTCCCAGTCTTCCCACATCCCCTCCAATATTCATCTTTATCTTTTCCTGTCATTTTAGCCAATCTGACAGGTGTGTAGTGGTACCTCAAAGTTGTCTTAATTTGCATTTCTCTGATCAATAGTGATTTGGAGCACCTTTTCATATGATTATAGTTTTAATTTCATCATCTGAAAATTGTCTGTTCATATCCTTTGACCATTTGTCAATTGGAGAATGGCTCAGCTTAGCTCTTAACACAGTAGTATAAAGCAGTAGGTGAAATACCTTTGTTCCATGGTCATAAAACAGTTCTAGGAAACAGGGTTTCCCACCTGTGACATTGCAAGTACTATTTTTAGTAGTATTCTAATTAAAAACTGTGAAATAGGACACTTAGGACATCCTTATCTTGAGTAAGGCCTCTTCTCTATAGGAATCTCTTTTTATGTTTTTTCTAAGCAAAGTCATTTTCCCACCATCCCTTTTCTATCAATAGTGCATATATATATGTATATGTATATATATGTATATATATATACATATATATATGAGAATCTTGCTATTGACAGCACTATTAGCAAAGTCTTACTTTATGATCTTTCTTTGAAAAAAAATATTATATATATAAAATTATATGTATAAAATATATTATGTATATTTTATTATAATATATTATATATGAGTTTTGATATTGACATCACTTATTAACAAAGTCTCATTTTATGATCTTTCTTTGAAAATGTGGGAGTATTGGGATGGAGCCAAGATGGTAAAGAATAGACATGTCTTCATCTCAGCTCTTCCTGGTGTCCCTCAGATTAACACCAGATCAAGCCTCTGAACTGGTTTTGGAGTGACAGAACCCACAAATATTTGGAGGGTAACAAATTTCCAACAGAAAATATTTTGGAAAAATTTCAGAAAAAGTGTGTTTCAATTGGGCAGGGGAGGCAACTAAGCACAGGTGCAGCGCAGGGAGTCAGGGCAGTCCATATTGAGGAATCTAGTAGTAGGCTGTAGGCAAAATGCAGTGCATGGGCCACTCTGTCCTGGTTAGAAGCCAGTGGATCAGCAGATTAGCTGTGAGACATCCCACGCAAATACAAAAAACAAATAGTGAGCCTCTGAACCCCAGAATAAGGCAAGACCTGAAAGTGCCTACCCAGCACTGGAAATAAGTCAGCAGCACCTGCCCCAGCGCAACCTAAAGCAGTTATCGCCTGTAGAGGAAGTTTGGTCCAATCTCCCTTTTGCCCTAAGAACAGACCTCAAGCTTTAAAAAAAAAGAACAAAAAAAAAAAACCAAAAAGAATTCTTATCAAAGATAACTTTCATGATAAGGAGGGAAAAAAAAAAAACAGACACCAAACCCTGAGGATCCTAAAGGCAAATCATCTCCAGATGAAGCCCCAAAGGGTGATATGAATTGGTTCCCATCTCACAAGACTTTCTTGAAAGAATTCAAAAAGGATCTTAAAAAGAGAGTTAGAATAAAAAGGGGGAAAGGAAAGGAAAAACCTGGCAAGAGAGTTTGGAAAAAAAAAGAAATTATCTGAAGAAAATTTCTTAAAAATTAATTTAGTGAAATGGAAAAATCATATAACTCCTTACAAAATATATTTGATGAAATGGAAAAAGCATATAACTCTTTACAAAATAGATACAAAAAAGAAACAAATTCATTGAAAAACAGAATTTGTGAAATGGATAAAAAAAACAATGAACAAAACACCACACTTTAAAGTTCAATTGGCTAAATGCAAAGGAGATTAAAAAAATCTAACTGAAGAAAATAATTCACTAAAAATTAGAATTGAACAAATGGAATCGAATGATTTGAGACTTCAAGAATCAGTTAACAAAACAAAAAAAGATGAAAAGACAGAAGAAAATGTAAAATACCTCGTTGGAAAAACAACTGACCTGGAAAATAGATCTAGGAGAGACAATATAAGAATTATTGGGCTTCCTGAAAACCATGATGAAAAAACAAAAGCCTAAACATCATCTTTCAGGAAATTATCAAGGAAAACTGCCCAGATGTCTTGGAACTAGAGGGTAAAGTAGCCATTGAAAGAATTCACCGATTACCTCCTGAAAGAGACCCCAACATTAAAATTCCAAGGAATATCATAGCTAAATTTTAGAATTATCAAATCAAGGAGAAAACATTGCAAGCAGCCAGAAGCAAACAATTCAAATATTGAGAAGCCACAATTAGGATTACCCAGGATCTAACATCTTCTACTTGAAAGGATCAAAGGGCATAGAATCTGATATTCTGAAAAGCATGAAATTGGATTACAGCCAAGAATCAACTATTTAGCAAAATTGAGCATTACATTTCAGAGGAAAAGATGGACATTTAATGAAACAGGTGAATTTCATTTATTTCTGATGAAAAGATCGGAGTTGAATAGAAAATTTGATCTTCAAATACAGAACTCAAGAGAAGCATAAAAAGGAAACAAAAAAACCCCTTTCTTTTAAAAGTTAAAAAACTTATATCCCTATATGGACAGATGACATGTTTTAACTCTTGAGATCTGTATCTCTGTTATGGATATACTTAGAGGATTCAGGTTTAATTTTATTTTATTGTTATGATATAAAAAGAAACTAGAGAAGGAAAGGGAATTCTACTAGAAGAAGAGGAAAATGGAATTAAAATGGGGTAAATTACCTCTCATGAAGAGGCAAGAAGTCCTATTACAATTGAGGGAAAGAAGGGAGGGGAATGAGCATTGTGTCACTCTACTCTCAACAGATTTGGCTCAGAGAGAATATAAGATCTATTTAGTTTCACAGAGAAGCTTATCTCATACTAAAGGGAAGTAGGAGGAAAAAGAAAAGGGAGAGGCTAATAGAAGAGAGAGCAGAAGTAGAAGGGGAAAGGTATAATAAAGGTGGTGTGGTTGTAAAAGGGGAGGGCTCTTTGAGGGAGGGTGTGGTCAAAAGCAGAATACTGGAGGAAAGGAAAGAGAAAAGTATAACTGGGGGAAACAAGATAGTAGGAAATACAGAGTTAGTAATTTTAAATGTGAATGTAAATGGGATGAACTCGCCTATAAAATGGAAGCAGATAGCAGACTGAATTAAAAACTAGAATCCTCCGAATTGTTGTTTTCAAGAAACATATTTAAAGCAGAGTGATACATTCAGAATAAAGGTAAAAGGTTGGAGAAGAATCTATTATGCTTCAGCTAAAGTGAAAAAAGCAGGGTAGTGATCTCAATCTCAGATCAAGCAAAAGAAAAAATAGATCTAATTAAAAGAAATAAAGAAAGAAACTACATCCTACTAAAAGGCACCATAGATAATGAAGTAATATCAATACTAAACATATATAACTAAGTGATATAGCATCTAAATTCCTAGAGCAGAAGTTAAGAGAGCAACAAGGAGAATTAGACAGCAAAACTATACTAGTGGAGGGGGATGGAATCTTAACCTTGTTCTTTCAGAACTAGATAAATTGAACCACGAAATAAATATGAAAGAATTTAAGGAGATAAATAGAATTCTAGAAAAGTTAAGTATGAGAGAGCTTTGGAGAAAATTGAATGAAGACAGAAAGGAATATACTTTTTTCTCAGCAGTACATAGAACCTATACAAAAATTGACCAAGTATTAGGTCATAAAAGCCTCAAAATAGAATGCAGAAAGGCAGAAATGCTAAATGCATCCATTTCAGATTATGATGCAATAAATATTACATGCAATAAAAGGCCAAGGGAAAATAGACCAAAAATTAATTGGAAACTAAATAATGTCATTCTAAACAATGAATGGGTGAAGCAACAAATCACAGACACAATAATTTCACCCAAGATAATGACAATAATGAGACAACATACCAAAATTTGTGGGAAGCAGCCAAATCAGTTAGGGGAAATTTTATATCTCTAGGTACTAATTTGCATGAAACAAAGAAAGAGAAGATCAATGAATTGGGCTTGCAACTAAAAAGCTACAAAAAATTAAAATACCCAATTAAATACAAATTTGAAATACTGAAAATAAAAGAGATTAGCTATTGAATTAATGAACAAAGTTAAGAATTGGTTTATGAAAAAAACCCAACAAAATAGATAAATCTTTAGTTAATTTGATTAGAAAAAGGAAAGAAGAAATCAAATTATTAATATCAAAGATGCAAAGGGAGAACTTTTCATCAATGAAGAGGAAATTAGAGCAATAATTAGAAGTTATTTTGCCTAACTATATGTCAGTAAATCTGATAATCTAATTGAAATGGAGGAATAGTTAAAAATATAGATTGTTCAGATTAACAGAAGAGGAAATAAATTACTATAATATTAAATATTATATATTAAATAAATTAGTCCCATTTTGGAAAAAAGAAATTGAACAAACTATTAATCAGCTCCCTAGGAAAAAATCCTCAGGGTCAGATGGATTTGCATGTGAATTCTACCAAACATTTAAAGAGTGATTAATTCTGATATTATGCAAAGTATTTTAAAAAATAGGGAAAGAATTCTTTCAATGCCAATTTTGCCTTCTGATTCTAAAACATCAGGGCAATTCTCTTTCATGATTTCCTGGAAGATAGCATCCAGGTTCTTTTTTTCATCGTGGCTTTCAGGGAGTCCGATAATCCTTAAATTGTCTCTCCTGGATCTGTTTTCCAAGTCAGTTGTTTTTCCTAGGAGATATTTCATATTTTCTTCTATTTTTTCATTGTTTTGTTTTTGTTTAACTGATTCTTGAAGTCTTATTGAGTCATTTACTTCTATTTGTTCAATTTTAATTTTTAAAGTATTATTTCCTTCAGTTATCTTTTTTAGCTCCTTTTGTAGCTGGCCAATTGAATTTCTTGATTCAATGCATTCTTTTTCCATTTTGCCAGTTTTATTTTTCAGTGAATTGTTGTCTTTTTCCAATTCACCAATTTTGTTTTTCAGTGAATTGTTGTCTTTTTCCAATTCACCAATTTTCATTTTCAGTTCACCATTTTTATTTTCCAGTGAATTGGTGATTTTTTCCAATTCACCAATTTTGTTTTTCAGTGAACTGTTTTCTTTTTCCAATTCACCAGTCCTATTTTCCAGTTTTTGATATTTCTGTTGCCCTGATCTCAATTTATTTCCCCATTCTTCTTCTAGCTCTCTTTTGAGATTCTTAATGCAATCATCCAGGTAAGCCTTCTGAAAGGGAGACCAACTTATGTCTGCCTTTGTGGCTTCATCTGGGATTGTTTTCATAATGTCAGGATCTGGGGACTGTTCTATTTTTCTCCGTAAAAGCTTTCTATGGTGAGAGCTCTCTTCTGCTTCTTACTCATGATTTAAAGTTGGTATATTGGTCAAAACCAGAGAAAACTGCAACAATTTGTATTTGCCCTGGGGCAGTTTGCCGAGTTGACTTCCGGTCTGAGGCTGGTCGGGCTAGATTCGCACTAGGACCACGTTTTCAGCTGCTCTCGATCTACCCTTTTCCAAAGGCAGATCTGCCAAAGCACTTGCCCGCAAGCAGAGCAAAGTGGCCCAGGCGTCTCCCAGGGGCTTCCTGAGTGCCCAAAATCCGCCCCTCTATGGCAGCCCTGACTTCCGCCCCGGCTGGAGTCTGATTGCGACCAGCGGCCGATTTCCCCTGAGGCTAACCTTCTCCAGAGTTCTTTCATGGTAGATCTTTGATAGAAGTGCGTTGTAGTCCAAATGCTTGGTGGTGCTCTCACTTAGAAACCAGTTGGAAGGCTTACTTTGTCTGGGTTTGAGGGAATGTCCCAGGAGTTCACAGAGAAAGCTGTCCGCAGTTCGCCATCTTGGCTCCACCCCCTGGCCAATTGAATTTAACATATATGCACCAAGTGGTATAGCATCTAAATTCCTAGAGAAGTTAAGAGAGATGCAAGGAGAAATAGACAGTAATACTATACTAGTGGGAGATCTCAACCTTGCTCTCTCAGAATTAGATAAATCAAATTCCAAAATAAATAAGAAAGAAGTTAGGGAGGTTAACAAAAGGCTAGAAAAGTTAGGTATGATAGATCTCTGGAGGAAACTGAATGGTGATAGAAGGGAGTATACTTGTTTCTCAGGGGTTCATGGAACTTATACAAAAATAGATCATGTGTTAGGGCATAAAAACCTCAAAATCAAATGCAGAAAAGCAGAAATAGTAAATGCATCCTTCTCAGATCATGATGCAATAAAACTCACATGTAATATAAGGCCAAGAGAAAATAGACCACAAGGTATTTGGAAATTAAATAATCTAATCCTGAAGAACGAATGGGTGAAAGAGCAAATTATAGACACAATCGAAAATTTCATCCAGGAGAATGACAACAATGAGACAACATACCAAAATTTGTGGGACTCGGCTAAAGCAGTTATAAGGGGTAATTTTATATCTCTAGATGCTTACTTGCGTAAAACAGAGAAGGAGAAGATTAATGAACTGGGCTTACAATTAAAAAAGCTAGAAAAAGACCAAATTAAAAACCCTCAATTAAATACCAAATTGGAAATTCTGAAAATTAAAGGGGAGATCAATAAAATTGAAAATAAGAAAACCATTGAATTAATAAATAAAAGTAAGAGTTGTTTTTTATGAAAAAACCAACAAAATACATAAGCCTTTAGTTAATTTGATTAGAAAAAGGAAAGAGGAAAATCAAATTATTAGTCTCAAAAATGATAAGGGAGAACTTTCCTCCAATGAAGAGGAAATTAGAGTAATAATTAGGAGTTTCTTTGCCCAACTTTATGCCAATAAATTTGATAATGTAAATGAAATGGAGGAATATCTACAAAAATATAGATTGCCCAGATTAACAGAAGAGGAAATAAATTATTTAAATAGCCCTATTTCGGAAAAAGAAATAGAACAAGCTATTCATCAACTCCCTAAGAAAAAATCTCCAGGGCCAGATGGATTTACATGTGAATTTTACCAAACATTCAAAGAACAATTAATCCCAATACTATATAAACTATTTGAAAAAATAGGGAAAGAAGGTGTACTACCAAATTCCTTCTATGACACAGATATGGTGCTGATAGCTAAACCACGTAGGGAGAAAACTGAGAAAGAAAACTATAGACCCAGTTCCCTAATGAATATTGATGCAAAAATTTTAAATAAGATTTTAGCAACAAGATTACAGAAAGTCATCCCCAGGATAATACATCATGACCAAGTAGGATTTATACCAGGAATGCAGGGCTGGTTCAATATTAGAAAAACAATTAGCATAATCAATTATATTAATAACCAAATTAATAAAAAACATATGATTATCTCCATAGATGCAGAAAAAGCCTTTGATAAAATCCAACACCCGTTCCTATTAAAAACACTGGAGAGTATAGGAATAAATGGGCTTTTCCT